>OX104062.1:6528675-6820138 GCA_944474145.2 Dicrocoelium dendriticum
GTGCCAGAGGGGGCTGTGTTGTATGGTTGAATTAAAGAGCGAAATGCTCTGCCCAGCGACCCAATCGCCTGTGAAGGTTGGTGATCTTCGTGCTGTCTGATTCGCAAATCGTCTAGCTGATAGTGTGGGAATTGCAACCGGTGGCCCTGACGATGCAACATAAACGGCGAAAGTTGCTAGCTGATGCAGCGGCTTCCATCTCATGAGCTTGTTTTGACTACCGGGGTTCGCGATCAGAGCGAAGGCTTGCTTTCAGCTGTTGCGTAATAGACCGGCGGTGTTTGTTGTGCTCTGCGCCAACAGGCACCGCCCGTCGGCGATCCAGCAATTCCTATTCCCGAGATCCAGCTTTCGGGAGTGAAGCGAGCGAGGCCGCAGCTGGACAAACCGGCCGACAGCATGGCTTGTTGCAGACTTGACCAGTGTTGATCAACATCCAGGGTGCGAGAGAGAGCGAGATTCTTACGAAGCCTTTGTTGATATTCCTTCTTCACCATTGGGTCCTCCAGCTTGTACGTGTTCAGTCGGGTGTATTTGGACCTAGGTGAACTACCGAAACGCATGTAAACTGTTGCACATACCAGTGCATGATCGGTATCGACGCATGTTGACCACAATGATCAGCAGTCGCGTACGCTGCCGCCCCATATGCAACTTATGGCTGTGTGGTCAATCTGTGACCAGCGCTGGGTTGATGATGGCGTATTGGCGTCCAGGATGACGAAAGCTGGTGCTGGAGAGGAATAGTTGATGATCAGCACACAGAATGAGCTGTCTCTCTCCGTTGTCTAAGCGAACATTATCATATCCATGCGGTCACATGACAGCAGCCGATCGACACACGCGTTGAAGTCTCCTGCCAAAACAATGATGCCTGTTTTAGGAGCCCTTAGGAGCAGCTCACGAAGGTTCTGGTAGAACTGGTCTTTGACTGTGTCCAAGCTACAGTCAGTGGGCCCGTAGGCAGATATTACGAAGAAAGCATGCTTTTCGACTCGATGTCTGTTAACTTTACAAGAGCCATGGAGCCTCATCTCACAAAGGCGACTGTTGATCGGAATCCAATCCAATCAGAGCAGCCTCGGATCTACACTGAGGGCGATTCCAACAACAGCTTGCCCAGATGCGGTGGACTCGGCGTCATCAGAGAGGCGGACATGGAAGCGGCTGCGTGGGTGGAACAGTGACGCCAGTTGATACACCTGAAGTCCTGGAGTCGCGTTTCACTCAGGCAGCAGACATCAATCCCAAGGGTGTCTAGCGTGCGTGCAAATCCAGCTTGCTGACCGATCTGCAGTAGCGTGCGTACGCTGAAGGCTGCAAGTTTGAACTGCGTTCCGCGTTGCAGGAGCGAAGATGAAAGACTTCAAGGCTGACAGCTCTCTGATGAACACTGTGGTTGGGTTGGCAGGTGTCAAGGGAACAAGTTCATCGGTGGAGGTGGGGTTGATCGCCGTAGAAAAATCATGTAAGTATGGGGGTGAATGGTACAAGGGAAGGGTAGGTAAAATGGTGGCGTGTGCTTGTGAAGCTGGCATAGTAGTCTGAGTAAATAGCATTGTAGCAGCAAGAGAGCGGGTGAATGGATGTGATTGTAACTCCATGGTTCCAGTAGGCGAGATACTACCCGGTTGCCTCGGCCGAGGTAGGTAGGTTGTCTTAAAGGGCCACCGCCCCGAGCTTTTGGCCAAAGGGCCTAACCTACAAGCCCGCCGGACGAGATGAGAGATTCGTTCCCGTTGGGATCCGGTGACTGGACACTCAGTTCATATGTCTGTCGGATGACGATAAACGATGCCAGGGGCCCAACACTCCCGAAATCAGAGACAAGATCCGATGCCCGGATTGCATGCCAATGTATAATGGCTACAAAAGAGCCAAAGGGACAGTGACTTTATTTAGTGGCGGGTCAGATCCGCCAGTTCGCAGTTTTGTTAGACGGACATTTGTGGTTTTTTATAGGGAGAACGCCTGCTAGGCGAAAACCAACCACGTCCCGGAACACAGCCGCCGAACCATTCGCCGGAAGGAGAAATTTCCCAACCGCCCAGCTGGCACCACGAGGTTATTCGGCAAGCCAGATAATGTACTACAAGCTTGTATCGAGGCCTGCGTGTCTTTCTCTGTGATTGCATATGCAGCGTCCGCCTCACCATAGGGAAGTCACCCAGATGCCATCGCAACGAGACTGGACCTTAATGTGGTGTGACCGTTGGCGTACTGGGTAGGGTCCTTGGGTCTCTTAGGACCTACTCCTACCAGGCTGGTCAATGGTTAGTAGTCAGACAAACCCAGTCTCCTGATCCTCCAGATTAAGGGTTTGTAAAGTGATACCATCCATCGCTGTAACACTAACTCATTGCCACCTCCCCGCTGCTTTGCGAGCAGGCTGCTGTTACAAAGGCTTTGGTTAAGGACCCTAATCATTCTCCTTTCTAAGTCTTGGCGCCCCGGCCGTATCTCAGCCCACGTACAACCATGACTATTTCTTCAAACTCCAATCACATGCTGCATCGGACGTCGCACAGCTTATCAAGAGCCATCGTATCTGCTGCACAAAGCATGGCGAATAAGCAAAAACATGCTCCTTCTGGCGCCTCTCTTCTTTCTTTTCCACCTGTTCCTCTTACTCCCCTCCCAACCAACATTCTATAGTTCTCAGTTTAATTGACAGTAGCCGCAATCCTACTGGAATCCTTCCATATGCAGCTACTTTCCCACAACTCCCACCAGACGCGTGTCCCGTTTCCTTGGCGGCGTTCAACATTCGCACTCTAAGACAGACAGGTCAATAGGCTGCAATGGCACGCACGTTGAACACTGGGTGTTGTCGTGTGTTGTATGTCAAGGGTTGTTGAATTAACTACCCTCGGCTTGTCCTGTCTCTATTATTTGCATGCATATGGAGACGCTGATGTAGGAAGTACTGGTCAATTCGGGGTAGACGTCGTCCTCATCTCCAAGGCTGTCATCGTTGGCTGATTGGATTCCCATGAGCAGCTCGTTTTATATCATTCAAGGTGGTTCATGAAGTAGTACAGAACGCTGTTTGTTTGTGATTTCTGCTTATGCTCCCACCGACTGCATTTCTGATGCTGCCAAATACGCTTCCTAACACGAACTGCTTTGTAGTGCTACTAGTTCAGATAGTATACTACTTGCAGGGGATATGAACGCGCAACTAGGTCGTCTGAGCTTTTCAGAAGCTCAGCTAGGTGGTAAGTTGGGCTTAACCTACGGACAACGGTGAGCTTTATTTACAGCTGTGTGCGGCGCACCGGCTGTTTCTTAGTAGCACCGCTTTAAAAACACTGGGTACGGAAGTGAGACTTGGGATCTTTTTATAGCTGGCCAATGATGGCCCAAATAGATCACGTTGCAATAATTTACAAATGGCGTGGTTCGATCCTCGATTGCAGATCCTTTTGGAGTACTTGTGGGAACTTTGGTAACGCTGACGTTTTTTATCAACATTATGGAGATACGCACCAAGCGTCTCCCCGTATGGGCAACTGAGAAATTGTTTCAGCCCTTGTCAGGCAAGCCTAACAAGACACACTGCGTACTGAACTTTAACTCCTTCGTCCTAATGGCACTTTGGAGTTCGGTTAGCAAACATGGTGTGCCGTTTTTATTTGCTGTTGATTTAAGATTTGTTCATAAATACCGGCGAGGTGAGCTTCCGAATGTACTAACACTCATTCAAGGATACATTCATTCGCTTGAGATTTAATGCGACAAGTGGATGATGACATGTTAAGCACAACAGTCAAGTATCATGTGTCGTGATCGTTTGACACCCGAAATATCTATCACACGTAACAGCGAAAACATCTGTGAACCACGGACTACACTTGACCTTGGAATCAGATATTCTTATACCTTCACGTTCTTAGCACTGATGGAGCACCAGATAGCAAGAGCCTGACAATCCTTCGCTAACATCTCCCATGACATGCATACAATCATAGCTATAGTTGAAGTAGTTAAACTCTTTAATCATCCCATCCTGGAGTATCGCAGCATAATCTGAGGCAATATGAGGAAATCAGACAGAACATCGATAGAAAGCCTTCAACGGTCATTTACTAGGCACGTACTGGGAAAAAACCCTATCATAAACTCTCGGGAGCGATGCCAGCAACTCCATATAGATCCCCTTTGTCTGCGAAGACAAAAAGATAACCTGAGACTGCTGCACAATCTGATTCATGGTACTACCCATTACAATCGATTCACCTTAACACTGAAACCCAATAAAACGCGAGACCTAGGTAACGAAGACAGTACCCTGATTATACCACGATGCAGGACAAATTTGCGGTTTAACTTTCGTCTCACTATATATGCTTCTCTGTGGAATCGGCTGCCATTCACCATCAGGTTGTGTGAGACTGTGCAATCCTTTCGCAGTAAGTTGGGAAGCTATCTCTACCTGGACACCATTCTGTCGTTATCTTTTCGTGGGGAAAGTCATTTGAACATCCATTCAATGAAAGCCCAGATAACGTCTAATGGGTGTAATACCACCACTTCGCGCAATGCAATTGGTCCTCAGTGTCTACAACATACTCAAACTGCAAATTTGCCTTCTACCATCGCATAAAACAAACATATGGAGCAAATAACTTGCCAGGAATGCGGACAAATATAAGAAGATAACTTGATATTGCTCTTGCAAGAGCATGACATTTTCTGTGCGTGTATGGCAGGTGCCAAATATTGTCATAGCATTTCACTTGATAAGAAATATGCTTACTATTATGATTATTATTATCTTCATGCGGTATATTGTTTCGACCAGAGGCAATACTAATCTGGAGCCCAAATGTGCCACTGGTGCTGTGCACCTTGGCCTGACCACATATTGTGCGCTCGATACGTTACGGACTGCTCGGACAAGCGCTGGAAATTTGGCACAGGACACCGGCTATCGACCGGGTCAGAATACGGACCAATAGTAACTCTTTCTGAGAAAAGATTTTTTAATAGGGTGCTGAGGAAGAAAGTTCAAACACCTCATCCTAGGTTGACGAGCTACAGTCAGGCATACTGTTGGTATCCTCTAGCACTGACACTCTTATCCCTGTCTGCCTTCCGTTAACATCAATGTATCAACCTACTTGGAAGCGTACTTGCGTCTCATAGACGCATACATCTAGCCCTGTACTTACATCTAAGGAGTCTCATTGGCTAATGTCCCATGCCCAATGAAATTGTCACTGATAGTGGGTGCATGTAACTCCTCATGGAGAAAATGAATGGGTGCGCGCGTGAACTTGAATGAACAGCACGCTATTTTGATATTTTAACAATACAACTTATTACCAATATGCATGAAGCTGCCTGTAAAATAGTGTAGTTTCAACTCAAACACAATCGCAGGGCGTCGCCCCAATCCAGCTGACAAGCCCATATTCAACCAAGCGGACGTCAGTTCATCCGTTTCCATTTGGGGTCCTCGATCCTCACTACGACTGGCATATCTCAACGTGCCACAGATTGGCCAACAGGCAACACTTGCCCGAACACTAGAGACTCTCTCGATCGATATTTGCTCTTTATGGGAAACCTGCCTGCAAGATTTGAACTCCGTGCTTACCCTGCGACCCCACACATGCAACACGGGCGGCACATTCTCACTGCACCTGTCTGGCGATGACGCAGCTTCAAATGCCAGTCAAGCTAGCGTCGGCATTGTTTTGAGTCCCGGGCTGAAGCTACTCTGATCGTCCGGATCCCTGTCAACAGCCGGATGTGCACCGTTAGGTTAGCTGGCTCGTTCCAGGCTTCGAAGTCGGGCGGGGACAAACTGTGCCTGTTTGTCATTGCGGCTTACGCCCCCACGAACTGCAGCCCTGATTCAGTGAAAGATGATTTTTATCACCAACTTAACAATCTTCTTCCTTACAGAAGAAGCACAAAAACTGTTGTGCTTTCTGGTGATCTGAACGCCCAGTTCGGAATATAATCCTTTGGTGAGCTTCATCTTGGCGGCCAACATGATGTAGGCTCTCGTAATGTTAACGGTGAGCGGTCGCTACACCTTTGTGAAGGTGCTCGTCTCTTTCTCGCGAGCACTAATTTTCTACATTACACTTGCAAAGTGTGACTTAGACATCGTTCCGGAGTGATAACAGCCGCTTATTGTGCCCCAGAAAAGCAGTTGGATTATGCCTAATAAATGAGATCGTGGTTTATACGCTTCATTTGGATGTACAAATCCCACCTTCGGATTTTTGGAATTTGTTATGCGTTTTCTCCCTGACGCTCAAGCTGTAAAACGACGGGAGCAGCACCCATACCCCCTTTGGGCGTATAAGTTGACATTTGGAAGATGTTCCTTTTGCCTTTTTTTCATAGTTATATATATATATATATAGGCTTGTCAGGCAAGCCTATCAAGACGCACTGCGTACCGAACTTTCGCTCTTTTGTTCTAATGACTGAACCTCAGTGGGATAGGTTCTCGGCCGCCATGAATTATGCAGGAGCATCTGCTTGTGACGCTATCAATCGTCACCGCACCAGTCACTGGATATCCGAGACGTTGGTGAACCTGTTGGAATCCAGAAGCAAACTCGTGGCTGGCTCTGAGCACAGTGTAGCTAAGCGGACTATTGGGAGTAAACTAAAGCGGAGCCTGGGTGCTGACAAGAAATCCTGTTGGAGTAGTAGGGCTCATGAACTAAAGGAAGCAGCGGCAATAGGCAGTTACCCCACGCTCTTCCAGCTGATCTGCACCATCGGTCCCAGAAAACCAGGCGTCAGTGAGACAATCAGAGACGGCGCAGGTACCATGATTCACAATGTGAACACCGTTTGGCTCTTTGGGCGTTGCACTTTCGATAGCTGTTCATTTGGTCCCTTGCTCCTGGACTTCTTTCTACTCAGGTGGTGCGAGCTGAGCCATGGCTGGTTAGTTTAGAGGATCCGTCGGAGACTGAGGTTCGAAACACGATCACAGCCCACAATTGTTTTCGTGCCGCGCTGGCTCGGATTCCCTGCCACCTGCACTATTTAAGGATAGAAACGAGGTCCTCTATGAAGCATTGACCTCTATTCGTGCATGTCTGGAAGGAGTAGACCGTCCAAGCTAGCTGGAGTGAATCGATTGGAGTGGCAATGTATAAGAAGGGCAGTTGCATTGACCGTGCTAACTGCGCGGGTATTCGCTTAATGGCGGGTGTAACAAATGTACTGGTCTCAATCCTAAGTCATCGCCTCACTGCGGAACAAGAGTCCAGGAGTGGGAAAAAGTAAGCAGTTTTCCGCCCAAGCAATTAGCTGTGGGCACGTACTACGTAAGACCGGTCGCCGCTTGCCGAGGTCCTTGTTTTGTTTGTGAGATGTAGGCTAGCGCAAGGCCAGTGATGGGCAAAAATTAATTTGGCAGCGGGAAATGAAGTCACTGATGACTAAGCTTGGTGCTGTCAGTGCGTCTCACCTTCCATGCTGGAGTCTATGTAGTAGTGCGCCTTGTGCATGACTAGAGAGTCGTACGACTCGCAGTTGGCTCCAGTGCCGAGTTTGCTATCGTCTCGTAGTCGGATTGCTTGAGTTATCTGCGGGGTAATGGCTGATTATGACGTGAGGCAGTAAAAGCCGCAAGGAAGCTGTCTCGCTGATGCCGCCTTATCTTTGCACCATAGCCAGCTGTTTGTGACGGTATCTTGTCCACACAAGGTGTAGGCGCCTTCACTCTGAATGTTTGTTTGGAACATTAATCTCTCCCTCTCTCTTATTCTACATGGGTTAAATGAAAGGATTTTAGTCTGACACGGAAATCAGATAGCTCGGCAAGTCAAATAACGTTTTCTTTAATCTACCATTATTCCTTTTTTATTTTAAGGAAATCCATATTTCTACCTCTTTTACTTTCATTTCAGCCAATTCTTGAATTAAAAATGGTCTGCAATGTGGTGAAACTAGATAAATTTATGCATCGTGCAATGCTCAAATATTTCCCTCTCAAAGGAGTGTCACCATCTGAAATCCATCAAAATATGCTCAATACATTATATTCCACTGCCCCTTCATATAAACGCTGGGATCAAGAGCTTAAGCTTGGCAGAGAAAGTAATGAAAATGAGCCGAGATCAGGGAGAACATCAGCCACCACCACCACCAAAGAAAATCTTGACCTAATGATGGATATGCTCATGCCAGATCACCGATTAACGGCTCGTCAGATAACAAAAAGTTGGGCATCTCCCAGGAGCGAGCAGATAACATTCTGACGAAGGAACTGGGATATTCAAAAGTTTCTGCTCTATAGGTGCCACGTCTTCTTACTCCAGAGCATTTGACATGCGATGTCAAAGAACGATTTGGCACTGGTTGATGCAGATGCCGATGATTTTCTTGAGCGATTCATTACTATGGATGAGTGTTGAGTTCACCACTTACAACCAGAATGGACGGAACAATCAAAGCAATGGAAGCGTGCATCATCTCCGACGCTAAATAAGGCCAAGGTGGTAGGGCTGTACGGTATCGGGCGCATCCCCAGGTTACGGATCGGGGAATGCCTTCCTTGTGAAGGTAACTGCGAATAAGTCTCTTTTGCCTTGCAGGTGAGATGAATAAACAGTCACGGACCATCAGCAGCAGCGTCTCAAAGCGTGGGGAGTTCTGGGCTGGTCACCTGGTTCTCCATCAAATACCACAAGAGCTCATACGGCGCTATGTCAAAGTCAATGTGACCGGCTATGGGGTCACTGACCACTCACTTCTGTAACCAGAAGTGAGTAACTAAAGGAAGGTAGATGAACAACCTTGTTGGCTACCGGCTTCTCCGTCTACTGCTACTGAACACAAAGAAGTCGAATGAGCTGCCAGAATGTCAACAGTCTCCGTTAATCGTCCCGATGCCTTGCGGCTCAGGTCTTTATGACCGAAGGCTCGGGGTGTGGTCCCTTAAGTCAACTCTTTTCCTCGGCCTGGGCAACCTTGTTAACCTTCCAAACCTTTCCACTGTCTACCTGTTTTCCACTTTATGTTGTTGTTGTTGTTAACTATCTGTTGTGGCACTGCCAATCGTATATTGCTCAGGTGTTGAATAATATAAGGCCAAGGTCACCGTCAGCTGGAATTCGTTTTTTTATTCCCGAAGTGTGGTGGTGATTGATTTCCTTGAAAGAGGACATACCATCACACGAAAGTATTACTGTGAGCCTATGTAACCTCTCAGAGAAAATATCCGAGAAAAACGACTAAAAATGCTGACCAAACGATTCATTTTCCACAACGACAATGCTTCAGCCCACACTTCCTCTATTGCTCAGAAAACAATCTGCGATTGTGGCTTCTAGCTTCTTTCCCATCCACCCTATTCACCAGGTCTGACTTCCACGTATTTCCAAACCCGAAAAAAGCTTTAGCCGGTAATCGTTTTTCTCAACGATTGTATGTTATTGAAGCTGCAGACGCGTTTTTAGTGTCGCAATCTGGAGCTAGTGTGTTGCGCTTGAGAGTGATTATGTTGAAAAATAATAGTATCGAGGACAGTATTTTGTTCGGTTTTTTTGAAACTCAGGACTTTTCATTCAACCCACCTACGTTTCGGAGGTCGTTGTCGTTGTACTGCAGCGAAGCGTCAGTGGAAATGACTGGCGTACTTCTGTTGATGATGACGAGTCACTCAAGTGTAATATCCGGTGCGTTACTATGTGGTCCACACTAAACGGACAATACGACAGGGTGTACAGCCCCCGTCTACTGCATCCGTCTTCGTACGACATACTTCGTAAACTGGGGATGAGTTTGGTGGCCGCATGCTGAACACGTTCCAGATTTTATAAGTCGTCACTAGTGATCCGACAGTAGGCAGTTAAGCCGTACTTCTATGATGGAAATGTAGAGGCGCGAGTGGCAGTCTCTTGAGACCAAATATAGAGGCTGCGTTTGAGCGCCCAAAACATGTTCAGTCCGTTATCATATTATTTGTTCGTGTTGTCCACGGACTTTAAATCGCAGTGTTCACGGTGTTGGATGTAGCGATTAGCCTGTCAGAGCGTATGTACTCCATTACCACCCTACCCTAAGCTAATACACAACGAACTGACGGGTTTGACTGGCAGGTCGACCTGCGCAGATCATATGGATAGAAGTAGAAGTTCGAGGTCATGCTGAAGTACGTCCAAATTCTCAGCAAACAACGCACAATGAGACCGGATAAGTTGACCTGATTCGTTGAGATACGCCACTAATGAAAGAATACCATTTAGTTAGATGAACATTTAATAAGGAAGTTGCTGATCTACTAGTGCAGTGAGCCACTTACGTCCCACATCCTCAGTGTGTACATGAGGTCCCCATTGATCACTTCGTCGTGCGGTTTATTCAGGTCAAAGTAGATCGCATCGATTGACTTCCTTTGGTTCAGCTCTTTCGGCCCTTCTCCAATCTCGTCTATGCACATTCGCCGAAATGTAGGCCAGACAATTTGACCGGTAATAGTCCAACTTGTTCGGGTCACCTCCATTTGGAATAGCGATAGATTGATCAGGTCAATCAAGGAATAGAGGTGTGTACCGATAAGGACTTGGGGACAAGCGGGTGGATGCCGTCAGGACCTGCAAGCTTCTCGTATCGTCAAGAGTGGCAACAAGATTGCGGACAACTTTCACACCCCGCTATCCACGCTGTCGAGTGTGGTTGGGCTGCACACATCGAACGTTGCAGACTTATGGCCATTTGCAAATACGGAAACGGAGAGCACCACCATTGCGGATACATGTTGAGTGCTGGAAGTTAGGGGTTGTCCGTCAGAGCTCTCTAACACTGCTAGGCCGGCTGCAGACCTCGGACAAAGGGCATCAGCCTTACTCCGGTACGCAGTACCGACGCTTCGTTGCTGCGCAGCCACCATCAGTCGCACGTGGGCTAAGGATACCGGTCCCTACGCAGGCTCGAACTCACGCCCTCGGATTAGCAGGCAGGCTTGTGAACCTTAAGGCTACGGGCTGGCTGACCTCGGACGCCGTTTCACGTAAACCCATATTCCCTTGGAGGCCATCTTCGCTGAAACTGCAAGCTGCTCTTCGAACTGCCAACGGTTCTGTGCTTAGGCGCTGTTGCATAAATTTTTTTTCTGTCTCTAGTACATCTCGTAATCATTGGTGGTTTTGAGAACGTTTTCCCTTGTGTAGAAGCTGGATTATGTTTTACCCATCTAACCATTATTTGTACTTTCTCCCTATGAGACGACGTTCTCCTCTCGTTATGTATGTTCGGCGTTCACTCTCTTGTCATCCGATCGCCGATGTTGGTTACGTTGTAACTACCGATTCAAATGCTCCACCTATCTCCACGTCGCTCCAGTGACTTTGTGTTTACACTGCGAGAAACATTTCGCATACACTGCTTCCTTAGTGGTATTCTGTGTGGTCGCGGTTGAACTTTGACCCGTATGTCTGCTTTTCTCACTTCCCGATGAGTATAGCTCCTCTTCTACTGTTCTGGTCACTACTGCGTCCATTGAAGAGCTTGTTATCCATCACTGATCGCATCTTAAATTGAATACCATCCATGAAATTGCACAGAGATCGCTACCTGACTTCGATTGTGGATGGCAGACGTTTGTATAAGTATTTCCAACAACTCCTACTAATCCGCATTGGGTTCCCGACCCAAGATTCCTGATTCCAACGAGGTTTCTTTTCAAAATCGCATTAACATTGCTGTAGCCTATAAAAGCTACGTGATATCAGCTGCATACACCATCGAACAGCCACACGGGACGCCATAAACCGCAAGATTGCTAACGATATTCATATATTTGTCTAATGCTATTTCCTCTCACTTCCTATCGCGACTAAGGCCTACCGTAACTATACAAATGCATTTACCGACCGCTAATTTACACCAATACGTCGCCCTCGGTTTTTTATAGACTACCCGATTGGATTTTCTTTCGTCGTGTCGCATCACTTTGTCCAATCCCCTCTACCGCCCACAGCCCCCGGAACTGATCCACACTGTTCTGGAAGGCCACCAGGGGCGGCCACCACCGTGACTGGTGGAGCTTGTTCCTCTACGGATACTCCCGTCCCCGTCATCGCGAGACGATCAGATCGTGGATGCTCAGAAGCCGCGACACCGCGGCATCTCATTATCAAACCCACTGACGATGAGCTCCGATCGTCCGCTGCCACGCGTTCCCACCGAAGAAAATCCAGATCACCTCATCACTCTCCACCTCCTTGTCGTCTTTCACCTCATTTCGATTCTGCTTCGACCCATGTGACAGCCGTTCCCTCGATTCCAGCCTCCATGGCATCTGGTTAGTTGCGCATTATAAGGCTCTTATTTTGCAGGAATCCTCGCGTTCAATCAGTTTGACTATTCTTATGACCTGCTCTCAGATCCAGCCGGCAATCAGTTGATTACTGTCACTTACCCTGTCTTGTTCGCGTGCTATCTGACCACTAAGTAGTGAGCACACCAACAGAGTTGTTCTTTGACCTTGGGCCCTCGGCCGTGTAAACAACTTATACGCAGAGGTTAATGCAGAGGTTAATCCATACAATTGAGGATCCTAGCAAACCCATACGCTCAGTCTATTTTACACCTTGTGATGTGTGTTTTCACCAGTTGTGCGGTCTTTTTTGCGTCTGTATTATCTGATTGTCATGTCGGTGTGCAGCGGTCTTTTATCTTTCGGTGACACTTCATAAGGTATTTTGCAAGAATAATACTGAATACTTTACGTTGGAGCAGGTGGAAATATAAATCTGTACAACTCCAATCGCAATGTAGACAAAAATCTTATAAAAACTGTGTGTACTCCGTGATAATCAAATCGTTCGACAAGTTCTTATGCGGCATTTTAGGGTTCCCAGATTCACGATGTCATTGCTAGCGTGCAATCGTTCTCTGAATCAAATGGGACTGAAATGTAAATCAAATAATCTCTCGAACTTTAATGTTTTCGTCCAAACGGTTCACAAGCTACGTAGCCTAGTCCGGAAAAGCACCAGATGCGTTTCGCTGGTCAGTGGTACGCGTTTCCTCTGTCCCCTATTGAAGAACGACCCCATGACGGTTAGAGGCTGACGCCCACTAGCCAACAGGTTAAGCTGTTGAGCCATGGGGGACGGCTGCTGGGCTACACAATTTGCAAGCCAACTGCGATATAGCACGACCTGTCTTCCAATGCCACGCAGGTTACTACCCTTGCAGATTACAGTGACTAGCCTCCAGGCCATATCTTTATCCCATAGCATTTGAATCTAGGAGAGGCTGCAAATTCTGTAACCCAGCTGCCGTCCCCCATGACTTAACGGCTTAATCTGCCGACTAGTTGGCGTCAGCCTCTAACCGTCATGGGTTCGATCCCCATAAGGGGACTGAGGAAATGCGCACCACTGACGAGCCTGAATAGGGCGAAACGCGTCTGATGCTTTTCCAGATTGTGGATAAGCTATGTAGCTTGTTACCTGGCTAGCCGGACAACCTCGCGGTGCCAGCTGGGTGGTTCGGGTTTAACCCGTTCCAGCAAATATTTCGGCAGCAGTGTTTCAGGAAGTGGTGGGTTTTCGCCTAGCAAACGTTCTCCCTATAAAAAGGCACAAATGTCTGCTTAACAACACTGTGACGTGGCGGTCGTGACTCGCCAAAAATAAAGTCACTGCCCCGTGGATATTCGGATAGTCATTTCCAACCCACAGACACCAATCTTCTACTCGCATATTGCTGATATCAAACATTCTAGGATGGGACAGCACAATTTCAAGCACAAATTACACAGCTATATATATATATATATATATATATATATATATACAGTGGATTCCGGTTAATAGGACCACCGGTTAATAGGACCAGCCGGTTATTCGGGCCAAATTCTGAAGAACCGAAACGAATCCTATTACGCTAGCCTAATTTTAGCCGCTTATTAGGACCGGAATTCCGCTTAATCGGACCAGACGATAGAAGGTGGCAGGTAACAGAGGTGTTAAAATCAAGTTCTGTGCCTGGATGTCTGGACTAAACCCACAGTTCATATGTCGGGCAAGAAAGCGGATCATTCAGTTACGGTAATCCGAGTTTGCCTTTGGATAAACTGAACTGTGGCAACTTTGAGGCACATCTATATCATTGGCTTCAGAACCGCCCGAAACTGACTGTAGTTTCCAACACTTGTAGACGGAGCGAAGACATATATGCTTGTTCACATGTCGTTAACCGCTCGATCGATGTACCGCACGTCCATTGAGCCGAATGCCCTGAGCCCGCATTGCGGGCCTACTCTCGAGCACGGCAAGTGATCGCGGACACACAGGTCCGGCAAATCATAGGACAGCAGGTGGCTAGGTCAACCATAGAAATACCCGGGAGACAGACTCGAGTTCACCTCAGTGAACTGTGCGTGTCTTGTTGCATGTTAAGAAAATGCCACGACGGGACTTGACGTTAGCTGAGAAAATACGTTCCCTAGATCAGATCAAGGAACAGGGACCAACCACTAGTCAGCGTCGATTGGTGGAAATTACCTGCTTGGCAAAATCTACAATATCGCGCCTGATAAAACAAGAGAAAGATCTGCGAGAAGAATGGGCACAATGTGAAGGACGACGAGGTACTTCCCAAAAACAGAAGCGTGAAGGCAAGGATCCAGACGTCGATGAGGCCCTTAATGATTGTTACTGGACGAGCCGTGCGAGTAAGTGGCCCAAAGTTAAAGTACAAAGCAGAAGAACTCGCTAAAATGCTGGGCCACGAAGATTTTCTAGCTACGGACGGCTGGTTGTCTCGATGGAAATCTAGACATGATGTAAAATTTAAGAAAGCACATGGTGAGAAAGAAAGTGCCAATAGCGCTCGAGCTGAAGAATGGAAATAAACAAAACTACCAGAGCTTCATTAAAAATTTCCAGCAGATGACATCTATAATGTTGATGAAACCGGGTTGTACTATAGGGCTACACCGGACGGCTCCTTAAGTTACAAACATGTTACTCTCTCTGGCTGCAAAAAAGCAATGGATCGCGTATCTGTCTTGTGCTGCTCAAACATGTCCGGAACAGACAAGAGGAAGTTGCTGGTTATAGGAAAATGTGCCAAGCCTCGCTGCTTTAAAGGACTCAGAATGGACAGTTTACCAGTTGTGTATCCTGCGAACAAAAATGCATGGATGAGCTCTACACTTTTTAAAGAATGGGTGAAAGGTCGGGACACAGAGCTACAACGGCAGTCGAGAAAAGTGTTATTACTTCTCGACAATTGTGCAGCACATTCAAATTTGGTGTTCTTGAAGAATATCTAGATGGAATTTCTGCCTCCCAAGCCCACATCTTTGATACAGGCAATGGACATGGGCATCATAAAAAAATTTTAAGACCTTTTATCGTTCAAGGTTGGTGAATTACATCCTTGAATCAATTGAGGAAGGCTTGCTGATCTCATCCTCGACGGCCGGAAAAATCAGTGCAAAGGTCAACATTTTGCAAGCCGTTACATTCGTGGCCGAAAGTTGGCGAAAAATGAGCAGTGCGACAATTCGGAACTGTTTTTCTCACTGTGGCTTTAAGCATATTGTCTCGGAGATGGATGTGGTTATGGTGATCGTAAATGAAAATGACGGCGAGAATGTGGAGCTGAAACAAGTTGAAAATTACGAAGAATTTTTGTCAATCGACAACGAACTTAAACTCTGTGATGGAAATGAAGAATGCGATGCTGCCATTGTTGATCGAATAGTAGCGAAACACACGACAGCAACAGAAGACCATGGAAGTGATGAAGAGAACCCTAACGTGTTGATGCCAGTCACAAAACGGGATGCAAGGAAATGCATTGAAACATTGCACCGCTATTTCATGCAGGAAGGAAATAAAGGTAGTCCTATTACTGCGTTACATGTTTGTGGTGATTTTGTGCGAATGCAGTCTGTTAAAAGAATGCGTCAAACCACACTGGATACGGTCTTCAAACGCTGAATGGAATTCGGTAATCCCTTTGTATAAAACTGTACTTCGCATGCTGAATATCTTGTAGGTCGTTACGAAGAATTTGTTTGTAAATTTCTTTTTCAGTGAACAAAGTTCGTTATCAAAGCAGTTCTTTTTTGTGTGTTTGCTATAAATATATGCCGCCAATACAGGTCATAATAGTAGTTTCCTATGTTATGTATAGCACGTCCCATCTTGTTACATCGGGTAACTTCGGTTAATCGGACCAGCCGCTTAATAGGACCAAAATGGTCTGGTCCCGATGTGGTCCGATTAACCGGAATCCACTGTATATATATATATATATATATATATATATATATATATATATATATATATATATATATATATATATATATATATATATATATATACAATTACATACTTATAAACCCCCCACATAAATATGCACTGTTATGGCAAACATATCGGATTTTCGCACATTCTTGATCACGCATTGTTATGTCAAAATGATCATGCCTGTAAAGGAGTGCCTCGCCTTGTCCAGAATAAAAGCTCTCTAGCTTTATTGAAATTACTATTAAAATCCTCCTACTCATAAGTAACATAAATTGTAGCCTTTCCCAGTTTCTAATGCTACGATCGTAGTGCCTACTTATCAGAAGCCATGGCCTGCAGGCTAGCCACTGTCATCTGCAAGTAGTAATCTGCGTGGCAGTGGAAGATAGGTCGCGCTATATCCCAGTTAGCTTGCAAATTATGTAGTCCAGCTGCCCTCATGGCTCAGTGGCTTAAGCTGTTGACTAGTTGGCGTCAGCCTATAACGGTCATGGGTTCGATCCCTAGTAGGGGACTAAGGGAATGCGTTGACGAGCCGCAGTAGGGCGAAACGCCTCTACTTTTTCAGATTATGGCTGAGCTATGTAAATTGTGATCTGCTGGGATCAACACACTAAAATTCCAACTGAAAGCCTCCTACTCATAATTTTTGAACTGTTGTACATATTTACTCTCTATGACTTGTTCTGGAGGGCTGTTTCAAACATTCACCACTCCCCATTCGAAGCACCAGGGGTGGGGTAATCGTTTTATATCCGGCACCACAAGCTTGTACCGGTGTCTGCGTGTGTTACATGGCGTTCGCAAGTGAGGCAGCAGTGAAGAAGCAGCTTCAACATGGGGAAGTCATTGAGATGCAATATATCGTAGGTCATAATGAGATGGACTCGCAGTCGACGATAAGACAAGGTGTGGAGTCTTCGTTTCTCGCACCGGTCTTCGTACGGTAATTCTCCTAGACTTGGAATGAGCTTGATAGCGACCTTTTGAACCCGTTCGATATTCTTTGCTTCGCCTCAGGTGATTGGGCAGTAGACAGGTGAGCCATTCTCCAGTATTGTTTTATGACGGAAGAGAGGAGGCAAGAAGCAACCTCTTCAGACCCATTACACAAGCTGCGTTTGATCGCCCAAAGCATGAGCAGTCCATTACGATATAGTCTATTCATGTTGTCAACGGACTTCAAATAGCAGTGCGAGAGTACACCTTGTTCCTTCACCGAAGTTGTGGGATGTGGCGGTTGGCCATCAATGGCGTAACTTCGGCCATCACCACTATTCCCCTGGTTCATAAATACCGACTTGGATGGTTTGACCGGAAGGCGGGCTTCCACAGTCCACATGGAGAGGCGGTTGAGGTCTTGCTGAAGTAGGCTGCAGTCATCTGAGGTGCTAACCACTCTCCAAACTTTCAGGTCGTGCGCGGACAGCACACGGCGGCCGAAGGTGCTGAAGTAGATCGTTAATGTGGATTAGGAACAGGGTGAGCCCCAGCACCGTGCCTTGGGGTACACCACTAGTAGATGCATAACAATCGTTCAACAAGTAAGTCCTTGAACCACTGGAGCAGTGATGCACCAGCATCGCACACTATCGGCTTGTTGAGGTGAATCTCGTAGTTTACCTTGTTGAACTCTTTACTGAAATCGGTTTTGATCATCTAGATAGACTTCCCTTTATTCAGTGCCTGCAACCATCATGCCTCGTCATCAGCAGTTGGTAATGCATGAACGACCTAGCATAAAACCGTGCTGTGCGGCGTCAGTAAATCTTTTATATGAAGCAGCAATAGTAGACTTCTTCACGATCTTCTCGGCCAAACTAGGTGTCAGACATATTGGTCTGTAGTTGTCCACTTTGTTGGGGTCACCGCCTTTCGGAATCGGCTTAACCGCTGAGTATTTCCATTCACTCGGCAATGAACCTTCGGATAGTGAGCTGTTGGGCAAGTCAGTCACAGCGAGTGAGATGATGACAGATAGGGACTTCAGAATCAGGAGTGGAGTCTGTCAGGGCCAGCAGGTTTGGTATCGTCAAGGTTACTGAGTAGTTGGTGCACATCTTCAACATCGCAAACCAGACTGTCGAGTTCGGTAATCGCGGTACACATCGAACTCATGGTCATTTGCAAACACGAAAGCGAAGTGCGCCGCCAAGGCGGACGCTGGCTCAGATCTAGAGGTTAGGGGCTATCCGTTCGAGCCCTCTAAGACCGGCAGATTACCTGCTGGCTTGAGGCGCCGCTTCACGTAAGTAAATATTCTTTTCGGAGCTGTCTTTGTGACGGTTGCGAACTGCTGTTCGAAATTCCGGCGGTTGCTCCTTTTTGTACCATTGTAAATATTTTGCTGTTTCTTATACGCTTGGAAGTGCTGGACGGGAGGAATTTGTCCCACAATTTTCGACGCCGTCGAGCCATTTTACGATACTCCTTGTCGAACCAATGCGGCTTGACTGGTCTAACTTTCCGACACTTTATCGGTACAAACTGAGAACAAGGTAATGTCAGTTTTTCTCGAATAACAGTCCAAGAGTCTTCCACAGATGCAATTTGCGGCATAGACCATTCTAATTGCCTCGCGGCTTGAGTTAGACCGTCAAGTGAGTTTTCCACTAGTTGTAAGTTGGCTCCAGCCGACGGGAATATAGTAAAGATTGATCCATACTGACTATGTGCACTGAGTTACCGCTTGATGCTAGGATCTCCAAAATCTGAAGGTCAAACACATGTTGTTCACAGCTTTTTAATATCAAGTCTAGGCAAGAAGAGCTGAGCGCGATATTATTCGTGTCAGCTGCCATATGTGTCGCTCTGCTCCACCTTCAAGTACTGAGTCCACGAACTTTGTTTCGACCTCGCAATATCCTGGCATAAGTTAACTTAAAGGACAATCGAAATCACCAATGAGTAGAAAATGGGGACGAATCATGTGACTTGAGTTACGACAGCCAATCCAAACAACGACTTAGGAAACTGTGATAGAATACTCACACGAGTAGCTCACCGCATCTGAGATGGATCGAGCACCACAGCTGCTCACACAGATCATCATCGCTTCTGTAGACGCTCACAGCTCTCCCACACAGAGAGGACCGGATGTAGAGCAAGACGTCACCGCGAGCGGTCCATAGTCTATCGCAGTGGAAGTTTGAGTAGCCACTGAGTTCCATTTCCTAGGCTATCACTTCAGAATTCAGCAACGTCTCTGCGAGTCCCATTACGTCTGGTCGCTCAGATGCGACGAAACGACAGAGTTCATCGCGGTTGTTCATAGCATTACAAATGTTGGTAAAAGCTACGCACAGGCCGCAGCAGGAACCACCGAACGTGCTTGAAGTGTGAACAACCTGTTTGTCCTGATTTTTGAAATCTTGGAAACGACCCGAAAAGTTACGATACGGAAATTTGTTTCCTCATCACCATTTCATTTCTTCAGTTTATGGTAGATTTGAGTCGTTCTCGATGCACCGGATCTAAGTCTGGACGAACATGGAGTTTTAGACCTATCAACCTATTTAATCGTACTGCCTTCGTCCACAAAAGTGATTCTCATTGGTCGCCCTTGTTGGTCATTATTCTTTCCAAGACGGTTAATTTGCTTCAGTTAGGCTCTGGAAAACTCGACGGCATGATCGTAATGTATCTGAGGTTGAATCACTGGATGCAGGCGCGTGCAGGATCACGAGGTTAAAACGCTTCTGATCGATTTTGCAGGTCGAGGATTTTCTCGCGCTTCACGTGTTCTGGCATTTCGTTTATATTCTTTCCTTGTATTCTTTAAGTGTCTTAAGTACACAGGTCTTCACACACTGGGACACCAGTGCCTGTAGAATGCAACATAAGTGAAATATTCGCGTCAGGTGTATCTGAGCTGCTGGTAACTCCGGGAATTCGTGCCGGTGAGTTTGCATATGACGAGCAGGAAAGCTTATCTGAAATCTGGAGGCGCTTTGGACTGGTTTGTTGGGCCAAACACACTGAGCTGCTCTTAACGGAATGATTCACTCTACAAGATTTTGATTCACCTTATGTGAGAGCCTTCATAGCTTGTCTCGGCTCAACCGTTCGTCCATCACAATACGGCCGTTTCGTCTTAGGGCTAGCCGCTATGTGAATTCTGCGGCCGCTGGTCAGGGTTTGGACACCTCAAACGTCTATTTGGGAGTTCGTAGTTGCCTCCATCGCGTCGCAAGTGATATCCGCAGTAGAAGTTACAGTGATACTTTGTTACCGAATGGACTTATTTTCACGAGTTTATCAACAGCTTGTGACTGTTTTGTCTCCCCGAGATGTATAAGTGCCTTGACTGAATGTTTGGTAGACTGGCATCCACTCTTCTTCGCAACACCTGTCACTGGAGTCCTATCAGTTGTTTCATCGTCCCATGACAGTGAGGCGTCTGCGAACCACTTTTGCGAATCTTGCTACTTCCTATCGCACTGTAGATTAGTACTCCATTTCCCCTTCTCTTACTCCCTGTATTCTCACAGTACTCCTCAGTCCTCCACTTTCTTCAGGTGGTCCTCCTTTGGTGGACACTGACCAACCATTCACTTCCGAATCGCCCGAACCCACCAGTCACTCGCAATCAGATCCTGTCTCTGCAGAAGATGTCTCTTCTAGTCACTCCAGCTGCTCACCAGATCATAGACCCATACACATAATAGAGACTAGCCATCGAGAAGCTTCTCACACCAAATTCAAACCCGCCTCCAACGAAGCACGACAAAGATCAGAACAGTCCGGGTCGACGAAACCGCGTTTTAATGGTCGAATCGTTAGGACTACTACCAACGGATTGGCGAAATGAGTACGCTCCATGTTTTGTTCCTCGTTTAGTGTACTTTTTCCACTTTTCGTGTTATCGATCACTTATGGTTTCTCATCATCGCGCTGTTTGTGGTGCAGCTGATCTTGGCTTCATTGCTTCCTTCCTGGACTTTCGCTGTTTGTGGGGGAGGGAAGCATAGCGAGACTGGTTTTCTATGGTTATTACCACCCCTCTATGCAATAGGTGGGTTCACCGGTGAGTTATGCGAATGTCCACTTGCCAACTGACTCTCTGACCCCGCACTTGTTCGTTTGTTCAACCTTAACTCTCTACTTCGAATTTCTATTGACAGCCAACCCCACATATGATTTTTTTAACACTATTTTTAAACGGTTGATTGCGTTCCCAGAGTGATCACTCGATGGGATGACAAAAAGGTACAAGTGTCAGAAACACTGAGTCTGACTGTGATGGGTTCCTTAGTGTCGGATAATATGTTCGAGATTGGCCGCATCAGCCGGTACAGTCCCATAAGACGCAGCACGGTCGAGATGTCGGTTGGGTTCTCTCGCTGCTACCTACCTTCTTCCCCCGCGGTACAATTTTTGCATTAGTCTTTTTTATGTTACCTTATGTTTCTCTCGGTCTACTTACTTTTGTGGCATTGTAGGTATCGAAATCTGAATTGAATTCATTTTAATGCTGGTATTATTGCTGTATTAGCAAATCCTCCCCGGAGCTCAACGATAAACGTTCCCGTTCATCCACTTTCCACATAGGTTGGCATATTTTAGTTGCACGTGCAGAAGCGCTGCTTCTTCGCCTCTTTCAGTAGGTGATACTTCCTCAGAAAAACAAAGAAGGCAGTAATTTGCACTGATGCTTTGCTGCCTTACAACCATTGTGTCCCCGTCCTTCAGCGCGAATGCCAATGAAAAGTGCGACCTGATGTGCGATGTAAATGCTGTAAGCCGACAGTATTCAACATTAAGTCGCCTACAACTTACTGACAACTGCAAGTAACTGAATACCATATAGCTTTCATGTGGCTTCGGTGAGACAGCCTCATGTGGGTTTTCGCTGCTCAGTATCACTATCAAGTTTACCCCGCAGGATAACAAACGCAGCATTGATGTCAATTGTGAACTGTGTTTTTTAATTCCTCGCTTGGATCCCAATTTGGAGGGCGACATACACTAAAGGCACCAGGTTAATTGTCAGTGATTTCAATTCTCAGTGCCAGATCCGTGATGGCTGCTCTCGACCTACCACTGATCCAGTAAACAAAACATGGCCTTAAACAATTGACCTTGGGCGGGTGCACCTGTCGCACATGTATGCTCGTTTACGTTTTTGTTAATCTGATAAATTGACCCAACCATCGCCTTGTAATCCTATCCTATGCGCAGCAGTATTTCATTTAACACTCCTAAGAACATTGGCTCGTTCTTTTGCACCGTTAACTTCTACGACATGTACGGGTCGTTTTTCTTTACCGATCGATGATCAGTCGGATTTAATAATGTGCGAATTCCCTCTCTCTATCGGTTTCAAGCGTGCTTTCACATCCCTCACTACGGCACGGTTATTGGTGGTTTTATGAAACCTTTGATCCTACTATTGTTGCGAGGCTAAATTTTACTGTTATGTGGCATTTTACCTTCCACTTTCTTCACCATCTCAGATGTCAGACGGTCACTTTTCGCTTCTCAATCTCATCGGGCTGTCCCGCCACCCCCTATCGATCAGCTCTCAGTGGCTGTCGCCCTCTCGCGTGTGCATGCATTTGCCTCAGCAGCTTCACCCCCTTTGGGGGGTAAATAGGATCGCGCTTGTTGTTCTCGCCGTCACTGCCACCGCCGTCGAATTTGGCTTTCCGGATGTTCCGTTTGTTTCAACATACACCGAACATCATGGTGTCACGTGACTTCACTTTGCGTGTGTTGTGCCGCGCGCGCCCACACACATGCGTCCACGCGAAATTATCCTCTCAGCACACGCTATCGCGCGGTCACGTGCTGCAATTCAATCCCGGTGCATGTTAGTCGATTTGAACGATTCACCTCATTTGTTTTTTGTTTCTTATTTCTTACTCCGTCCCCTTCCTTCTATTACTTCCCTGCTTTAACCTAGAACTCCTTCCAGTACAATTATTAGCTATTTTTATGTGCGCCCTTGTCGCCCTACACACAGAGTTCCTGCCATCCAGGGGCAATGTTGCCTTTTCCGGTGCTATTGTCTGCCTCCACCACCGATAGTACACTATTGTTCGACTGTGATGTGTTATCTCCTGTAGTAGGGGAGAAAGAATCTCTCCCTTCCCCCGCGCCACTTTCACTCACTTCGTGTGTTTTAGTAGTCTCAATTCAATGTATCACCTCGTGAATAGATTACATAAAAACGGAACTTTTCGACATTTCCGCCTGTCTGCCAAATCGAGTCCTTACAACCAAGTGTATATCACATCAAACAGCGCGCGAGCTCGACGAGCACCAATGCACACAAAATCCACTGCAACCGATATCGCATCTCTGCCCCTGTCTGTCTCTCGATCTTTGCGTTTTTGTCTCACGGATTTTCAATCGTTCTTTTATTTTTTCGTGCTTCACGAGCGAAGAGTTTCCCCTATTTTTATGTTCCGCCTACTGGTACCACGATAACTGTGTTAGTATTATTATTTCTATTATTACTATTATTATCACCATTTTATTATTATTATTCTCAGCGTTTCGCGAGAACGTTATACCGCAATCATGATTATTCATACCTTCTTAACTCGCTATTACTACTCGGCTCGTCAGCTAATAGCACCAGATGTTTAGCGTATCCGTTTACTTTTACGGTTCGTTGTCGGCATCACTGGTTACAATTTTAATCTTCAAAGGTGCACGTAAATTTGTCTGATGTATCTCTGTCCGGTTTCTTTGGAGACATTTTGCCGTGCAAATGGGAGGCTTTCCACTTTCGTTCAAACACACACACACACAGCTAAAGTTTTCGTGATTCGTTCTTCGTTAGACTCCTTCGCTGAGCGATTAGTTTCCTCTTTTCCCCGTTGGCTGTGACCTTCAAGAGCACCTGTTCTCCACTCCTCCAAATGCCTGTATATGAGCTGCTTATCCCCTTCGTCCCATCCGCACTCACCGTCACACAAAATTACTCATCCTGCATACATGCCTTCAAGTAGGCTGATTTCGTCTGTGTTCCTCTCCTGATCGCTTTACTTCTGTGACTTCGCGTTCCTTTTTCTCTGTTTTTCTTCTCTTCCCTGTACTATTTCGTTGACGAATTTTTGTATTATGTCCTTTCTTTCTCATTTGTCGGTTTGAGACAACTTTTTCGTTTTATCGTTACCGCGATGTGCTGATTTCCCCCATTTTTTTCCGCTGGCTGAAATGCCCTAGTGTGTTTGTTATCCGAAGAACTCAACGACACCGTTTTGAGAATGATCAGAATCTTTATTTATGTAACGCCAATCTTGTTAATGTCGACATTACCACTATTTCTTATGAGAAACGTTGGCCGATTTGTTCAGTGAGATACACACTAGATTCCCGTTAGTACTGCCACATTACTATTGATATTGTTACAGCCACTGAAGACGATCACTACGAATTCTTCTTTCGCACTCCTTTGCTGTTACTGTTCGTGTAATGGTGGCGCCATACTCCTCGTCGCTAATGTCGTTGTGGACAGCGGATCCAAGGTACACTGAGAGTTTCACTTTGCATACTGAAGTCGAGCTTGTCTGATTTTTGCTTTGCACCTCGCTTTGTAGCATATAATCTGAAGGTTCACGTGGTTTCATTAAACCGACGGATACCAGGCATTCCATGTACACCGATCAACTTGAACCGTGCACGAGTTACATTGTACCTTTCGATTGTCTGGGCCTGAGGAGACAGGACTTCGTGATGTGGGCGCTTGGATGCAGCCCGCCTGTTTATCCAAGTCATCCACGCGTGCGGTAACTGTCCGAATTACTGCACCGAGGATTTACGCTATGACTGATTATTAATGCGTCTATCCTGAAGACAGAAGGCGTATGATTCCCTGCGTCATTGGGCCATCGTGCACCCTCTGCCCGAACATTACATGATTTTTTTCGGATCTGGCTCTGCACCGTGCCTAGTTCAACTAGGAATCATGGGCATGCGGTCGGCAGCTGTCCTAGGAATTGCTTGGAATCACCACAAGCGAATGCATCACTCTGAAATGATGAGTTCTCAGGTGCTTTGCTCTCCGACTCGACATATCAATGACAGGACACTTGACGGATGCTAGTCTTCCGTGTGAGTAGCTTTGCTTTGTCTGGAAGACACTAAACAAGCCATTGAACGAACGAACCCCGTTTATCCTCAGTAGAATAATGTCCGAACCCCGAAAACTCTTAGCGACATTCCTCGCTGTGCGTTTTCACTGCCATTGGCGGTGATCATTCGGGCCGTGAATTCATTTCCGATTAGATGTGTCACTTGTTCACTGATTTCTAACCTTGTGTGACGTTTCATACTCCGTTTTTTCCAAGGTGTGCACCAGGGTAGAGGTTCCCTTTTGCTAATAGTTTGGGATGTATTGAGGTAGTCGTCATACTGCATGATCTCGTCGCCCCATGCTCATCGTATAGTAGCTGTTCTTCACACTTAGATTATTATTTAGACTGTTCTGGCAATTATTATGCACATTTCACAACAGGATGCCCTGGCAGTCACTGGTGCTTTCAACGTCGCGAACTCACCTCCGATCCTGCTACATAAATGAAGATTGCAGCGAAGTATTTTGTACCCAATCGATATGTCCGGCATGTTTTCGGTCAATTCAATTTCAGCCCGACAGAAAAAGAAGTCAGCAGTATGCTGTGATCCAGTACCGACGGTTCGTTGCCATGCTGCCACTTCCGTTCGCGTGAGATAACCTTCATCTACGCGAATTCCAACCAGAGATCTTAGGATTACAACGTAGGCGTGCCATCCTTTCGGCCAGCGGCTGAAGATAACATTCATTTTTCGTTCCACACATACGAGTGTGAGACTCCTCTAACAGTTCGATTCAGTTGAACAACTATGATCCGAGCACCAAAGTGCAGGAGATCCGGTCGCTACTATTCACATCGCAAGAATATCAATAGATAATAAGGCCAACATAATTGGGTTAAAGGCAAATATAATGTAAAGAAAATGGAAGCAGAAAGGAAGTGCGTTAAACTAATCAGAATAGAACGAAATTGATAACCAGAAGAAAAAATTGGATGCAGGAACGCCGTCGACTGCGTGCGTGCGCCATGTCTGACACTGTCTCCAATCAATGGTGTGGACCGTTCCGAGGCCCCCATCCACGAAGACGGCACGCACCAGCCTGACTAAGTCTCAGTCAATTTCTCCATGCCACGACTTTGACTGGCAACCACGCGGTTTTACCCAACTTAGTGCAGCCAAGGCCGAGGAAGCCGGTCAATGGAGGACATAGCCTAGGCAACGTAAGCGATTAAGATTCAGCAAACACTCGAGTGAGGCACCATAAGGCTTCTTACTGAAAACCAAGCGGCGGAACTCGGTATTACTCACTCGGTGTTCCCACCAGACGTGAGCAATCCTCCGCAAGCACCGGTGGTCAAACACGACCAAATGTTTAATGTCTTCGCGGCGAACTGGCCAGATGTCTGTCCTGTACAATAACACCGGTTTTATCGCAGGGTTATACACCCACCTTTTGCTGGCAGACTGATATCCCGCTGTTCCCATAGATGGCCGAATCTCTGGAAGGCCACAATAGGGCCTTGCTAATACGCGGAATAACTTCCTCAGTGATGTGACCACCAGAGGTGACAGTTCCTAAGGTAAGTGAACCGATCCACCACTTCCAATGGCTGTTCAGTGATAGCTAGAATAGTATTTCGCACTTTGAAGGTGCAAAGCACATGCCGAAGCGTGCAGCATTACACGTCAGTCTATCCAGTAGTGTTCGCATAGCCATTGCGTCAGATCCAAGACGAGCTATATCGTCTGTATATTCCAGGTTTGTCAGTTGGTCACCTGGCAGAACTCCCACTCTGGCAGAGTTTGAAGAAAACAGAGTTACTCATTCTCATTTCGATAATAGATTTGCAGAGGAAAGGAGATATAGGACAACCCAGGCAAACCCCACTTGTCGTGGGAAAATCAGGAGACAGTTTCCCGTAGACTCTCACACGGGCCTGGGAGTCACGGCACAGAGACTGCATAATGGAAAGGAATTTAGGCGGAACGCCCTTCACGGATAGGCGCGGTTAACAGAGTCGAAGGTGGCTTTCGAGTCAACGAAAACCACTATAGTCGGTCGTCTGTATGTGTCTCATCTCTAAAAATTGGCGGAGTAAATATGTGGTCGATGCAGCTACAACCGGGGGCTTTCAGCACATAGGTTCGTCGGAGAATGATACCCATGAGACGTTTGGAGGCGACGAAAGCAAAGCTAATGCCTCGATGATTTTCGCACAAAGTACTCTGACTGTTTTTGAAAATGGACACAACAGTCGCTAATCTGAAGGTACATCTTCAGTGTTCCAAATCGTGTTAAATAGGGAAGCGAGTACACTCAACAAAGAGGCACCACCATCTTTCAGCAAAGATGGAGGAATGTCGTCTGATCTATGAGCCTTGTCTCCTTTCAACATGGATAGCTCACATCGAATCCCTTCCAAAGTGGGTGTGACATCTACTTCTCTGTCGGCTCAGGTGATTAGACAAGCAAAAGTGTCGCTGCAGCTCTGATGAGCAGTATTTCAAAATGTCGACGAAGCTGAGAATGGATCAACTGTCCATCTTTCTCAGCTAAATGATGGCTTTCTCGGACCCGTATACTGGATGAGCTAGAGTAATGCTCAGTTGTTCCCAAAAGCACTGGCTTTCTCCATCTCACGGGCCCTTGCCATCTATTAGTGCCGCTTAGATAGAGACTAGTTACAATATCAAAAGACTAGGCATTACTATAAATAATAACATTGTACAGGCAAAAATGATATGCATGAGACTTATCTAATGTGCTTGCATGATAGCTGTGAGTCCAATTCCAAATGCGGTGCGGTTACGGCTGGATGTGTCGAGCCTTGAGCGGAAGCGCACCTGTCCGTTGTCCGGTCGATCCAGTTGAGTTGTGTGGTGCCTCTTGATGCGACAAATATATCAGTGAATGCAAGCTCAAGTGCATTCCCAATTGTCACGTGCTTCGACGCAGGCGTGGTAATGGACAGAGGTCAAAATGCTGTTTTGACGTGACGTGTGATTAGGCTTCGTCATATAGGTGAACTGGAAAGTACAGTTCCACAAACATGAGTGTTTTGTGAAGTGGCAAACGGACCTAATAATACCCCCTCCTAATGAATGTGAGTGAATATGTTGAGGAGGATAAAGGAATGATTACGTTTGTGTCGCTGGTTTCAATGGGCAACAACTCGGTCAGGTCAATGCGCATGTCTTCCGGATCGAGTTATACGTGTTGTTTTCTTGGTGGAAGCATCAATTCGAGGAGTTAGTTTCGGGGACCATGGTGGTCTTGAGTTTTATCTGCTGATGTGGATTCCAAAAACTCGGTTTAAGCAGGTTTCAAGCGGTCCGTGCTAACAGTCTGTTTAATTGTGTAGCTGGACAGTAAAATGCTTAGCATAACGTGTAAGAACAAACAATGGATCCTTATACGGACGTTGTAAAGATTTTTTAACGCGGTCGTTGCGAATGAAATCATGAGTGCACGAAGAGAGATCAGAGTGTACGTATGACGATATCACTGAACTTGTGGGTGCGAATTAATGAGGTTACCTCATGTGATTCCTTAGTGTAGTGGTCTGTTACTGTTGGCTACTGGGGTAAAAAATTGACCAGGGATGCGTAATGTGGTTCCGAAAACCAGTTCTGCGAGTGAACATTGAAGGGTTGATCGAAACATTGTACGCAAATGAAGCAAAATCATCGGAAGTATATCTGGCAAGTGAGCCGAACCAGAGTGTGCTTTGATCGCGGTTTGTAAGTGTCGATGAAAAGGTTTGACTAAACCGTTCGCTGTGGTGCGAATCCTTTTTCAGCCCAGTAGTTCCGTCAACTGTGAACCGCGGTCAGTAGTGAGATAAGAAGGAACGCCAAAATGGCTGTCCATCTGGTGACAGCTGCATAGGTGATGGTTTCTGCAAGTGTGTCCGCAATGGGAATGGCTTCAGACCATCGAGTGAAACGATCCATGCGTGTCAGGGTGCACGAATTACCACTGGAATAGGGTAGAGATCCGACAATATCGATGTGAATATGGTCGAATCTTCTGTCTGGTTGTGCGAAAGTTTCGATGTGTGATTGGGTATGCCGGATGACTTTAGAACGTTGACATATTAAGCAAATTTTTGCCCATGTGCAGATGTCTTTGATCATGTTCGGCCATACAAAGCGTCCGGTTTGACTGTTGCACGTGTACTGGGATGCGAGATGTTGTAAAGTGCCTCGAAAGTGGTTGTTCGCATGGATGCAGGAACCAATGGTCTTGGATTTGCCATGGAAACATCACAATCAATCGTACCCGGCGTAGTGTGCAGAGGCACTCACTGGATGTCCAGTGAAAGCTGTGTGCATTTCATCTGCGGCTGAGATGATTCTTCTTTTCGCAATTGAGCCGATACGTTCCAGCTCGATGGGTGCCGTGTTCACCAACATCTAACAGGATTATGGAATCTGACTACCAGACGAATCTTAGGCTCCTCTGCAATGAGTCCATGCTGAATAGACAGGCATCTACCTATTCATTCTTCTTCATACCTGCAAAGTGTTTGTTTGTGAATTGCTTCACATGCTATTTCTTCATAGTTTTTCAAGTAAGTATACAAGCATCATCACAACCAACACATGTTAGCTGAGGGTGAGCAACACACCTCAGCTAATGTGCCACAATACGAAAAGATGATACAAAAAATTACATTACAAAAATTCCAAAATTAGCAATAGGATGTTAAATACATTATGAATTTGGTATGAGATTGGAATTGGTGGGGGAAACTAAAGTATGTCCAACAAAGCGTGTTCGTTGTCCTTAGAACCACAACCAGGCAGTCGGGATGCACCAACCGATGCCAGTTTCGAAGGAAGGGTTTTAGTTTCCCTCGGGAAAGTCATCGCTTGGCCTCCCCTCCTCCTCTTCCAAATGCTCTCCCGGTGCGCAAACAGTGCACCTCGCGGGAGTTGGTGTGCTGGCATGCGTAACACGTGGCCAAGCCATCGGAGCCTGGCGCGTGATATAATGGTGCTGAGCGGTTCACTCGCTCTTCCTGCATCAAATACACGACGCCGAACACGCTCATTGCTCACGCGGTGCTCCCACCAGACATGAGTTAAGCTGCGAAGGCATCTATTATCGAACGTGACTAGCATCGTTATGTCTGTCGACCTGACGGGCCAGGTTTCACAACCGTATAAGAAGGATGATCGAACCGCTGCATTGTAAACTCCGCCTTTCAGGGCGAGAGTGATGTCGCGTCTGCACCACAAGTGGCAGGGATTCGCAAAAGCGCCTCGAGTTTCTGCTATACGGTTCGTGACCTCATCTTTGATCCTACGGGCGTTAATATAGCTTCCCGGGTACTTGAATTCCTGAACGACTTCTAGCTGATCACCACCACAAAGCGTTAGCGCAGGGTTGGGTCCCTGCCAATCTTGGAGAAGTACTTTGCATTTCGATGCAGCAAAGCATAGAGCAAAACGATTGACAGCCAGCGCTAATCGGTCCAGTGCTGCTTGGCACCTTTGGGAGCCGTCACAGATCAGGGCAATATCGTTCGCATACTCCAAATCAAGAAGTCGTTCACCAGGAAGTAGCTGCACACCTCCTAAGTTATGTGCAGCGAATGCTCTTTCCATGACTTCGTCAACTGTGAAGTTAAATAGGAAAGTGACAGCGGGCAACCTTGTCTCATACCGTTGATGATAGTGAAGGGTGGCGACAGTTTGCTATAAACCCTCACTCTACCCGAACTATGCGTGTACAGCGCTTTGATAATGCTCACGTATTTATCAAGCACACCTTTCCTCAGCAGAAAGTTCCAAGGTGCACATCGATCGACTGAATCGAAGGCACCTTTGATGTCAAGAAACACGACAACAGTGGGTCGCCAATAAACATGGCGGTGCTCCAACAGTTGACGCAAAGTGAACATGTGGTCGATGCAGCCCCGACCTCGACGAAACCCGGATTGCTCTTCACGGATCTGGCTTTCACGACTGCCAGTCAGTCTGTGGAGAATGACAGGCAAGCAATTTAGATCAGACTGATCCGTCGATGATTGCCGCATTTCGAACAGGAGCCTGCTTTGAAAATTGGTACTAAGACGGAGCGGCTCCAGTCTGTCGGGACAGTTTCCTGCTCCCAAAGTTTCACTAGCAACTCGTGTAAATCATCTACTAGAGCAGGTCCCCCGAATTCGAAGAGGACTGTGGGAATTCGATCTGCTCCATGCAGCCTTATGAAATTTCAACAGTCTGATCTCACTTTCGACTTGCGCGTGAGGGTGGATCCCAGGGAGAAGGGCGCTCAATGCTCGGAAAAGAAAGCAATAACAAAGATTGGTTAAAGTGTCATGCAAAGGGTTCGGCCCAACGCTCCGAGCAGTTTGACAGGCTGTGGATCAGCTGCCCACTCTCGTCGTGTATGGTCTCGCTAACACCGGGTCTCCTGCTCTGTCTGTTTCCGTATCAGACGGAATAACTTACGATGATTACCAACGGCAGTGGCTGTTTCCATCTCCGAAGCACGATGAGACCACCAAGCTTCGCGGTCTTTCTTCAGGCTAGCACACATTTTGCCTTGAGATTTTCACGAGTCTCATTGTATTCGCTTCCAGTCGAAATACGTCGGCGAGCAACCATAAGTTCCAAATACCTAATGTCCAGGTTGGCAATTTGATTTGCCACATGAAGACTGGAGTAGCTGGAATCGGTGTGGACCGTTACGAGAGCAGGAAGGCTTAAAGACACTCATCCACTATCCCTTCCCCACGAGATTTCAAGAGCGCCCTCTTGAAGATGTCGACAAATCTCTCCGCTTAACCATTGAACTGGTGATGGCGGATTGCATGATTGTCTCGATTGGGCACTCGTCCATCAGGCTGCACTCTTCTTCCGTCGGTCCAGTACCACAAACTTTGGCTCATGTACGCACCAAACAGCTCCTCACAAGTATGCGCACCCTCGCCTGTGTTTTGAAACCTGCCAGCACCTGGTTGATCACGTGTGCATTTAGTGGATGTTTGCTGGCTGTGCTTGCAGAGCTCGACGCGGTCGATCGCCAATCATTTGCTGCCTGGCTGACCAACGTGCTTCCGACGACATGCTCACTTTCTATCGGGCTAGACTGCACCAGTCTGGTACTCCGCGAAGTGCCCGGTGGCGTTCGATTGGCTTTCTGCTTGGCGGCACCACAGAATTTCCAGCCTCATCACATCCTTTCCTTTTTCGTTTGTTAGAATGGCGTTACACTATGCTCCGTATTGCCTTTTACTTTGTGTGCGTTTAATGTCTTGGGCTTGGATAGAAATACTCTCTGCGTTTGTTGTTGCTGATCCTCTCTTTGCGGTGTACACTCATGAAGCGCTCTTTTTAGTTGCGCCCAATTCCGTCGATTGATGCCCCTAATTCTGACTTCATAGCTCCTCTCTCCCTTCCGCCAGTATCCTTCGGATTCCGGTACTGGCTGCACCCATACTTCTCCCATATCTAGCAGTGGGAGATTTTTCGATCCGCGATCATAGTACTTTTTTGCCTTGGCATCCTGTTCCGTAGTCAGTCGTGGAGAACATCGGCCGGCGCTATCTCGGGCTGCAGTAGAGTTGTAGCGGTCGGTATTAGCGTTCTTATTCGGCGACTGAATAGACGTTATGCGGGACTCCCTCCGATGTCTGTAGATGGCGTGTTCCTTCGATCCAGTAGTGTTATGTAGGGATCTTCCTGGCTTTTGTAAGCACTTTCTTTGCCTCTTCCACTGCGGACCCCGCCTTCCCGTTTGATTGGCTATGGTATGGGCTGGTTATCCGGTGATGAAAATCCCACTTCTTGCTGGAAGCAGGAAACAACACTATTAAATTGCGGCCCGTTGTCGAAAATCACTACCTTGGGTATTCCATGCCGAACGAATTGGCATCGCAACTTGTTCACCATGGCCTGCATACTAGTCACCGTAAGAGCATCGATCTCAAAGTAGTCACTCAAATAATCTACCACAAACAAATAGTTCCTTCCGTCGTGAGCTAAGATGTCCAGTGCAACTATCTGCCAGGGTTTGTCAGGAACGTCACGAAGCATCATCGGTTCTTTTGGCTGGCGTACGTCGTGTGTCCTGCATGCCACACAATTGGAGACGTAGTCACGTATTTGGCTGGTCATTCCGGGCCTGAACAACAGCTCTCTAGCTCTTGCCACGCAGTTGTTGCTTCCTAAATGTGCACAATGTATCAGCTCCAGCATCGAACGTTGCAGTACCTTTGGAACTACTATCCTGTTGCCTTTGAATCTTAGTCCATCTTGGGTGATGAGTTCGTCACGAAAGTGGAAGAATGGAGTCAGCTCCTTAGGCAGCTTTTCTTTGTCTTCGGGCCATCAGTTCATTATTGTCTGCTTCAATAGGCTGCACAGTTCGTCCTCCTCTGTGGACCGTTGGAACTGCTGCAGACGATCAACTGTGTTGAATAGAGAAAGTCTGGGTCTTCTTCCTTTCCAGGCGTGTCTGACGCCTGCGCTCATGACAGCGTGTCCGCAATGTGCATCTGGGATCCTGGCCGGTAGACAGTCTCAAGGTCATACTTCTGCAGACGAATAAGCATCCTTTGCAGACGGCGTGGAACAAAATGGAGCGGCTTACTGGGGCTTGTGGTCGGTAAAGGCGGTGGATTTGCGGCCAAACGTATAGTCATTGAAACGCTCCACGGCGTAAACTAATGCAAGCATTTCTTTTTCGATTTGCGCGTAACGACGCTCGGCCCATCACCGTTCGGCTGCGAAAGTCGATGGGCTTACCGTTCTGCATGAGTACGGCTCGGATACCATACTGACTGCTGTCACACTGGATCTCGATCGGGAGTGATGGGTTAAAGTAAGCGAGAACGGGGGCGCTCGCGATCAACTCCTTTATTTTCTGAAATGTTCTTTCCTGCTCCGCGTCCCAATGCCACTTCTCGCCCTTATGCGTCAGTTTCCGAATCGTTACCGTTAAATCGGCCAATCTGGGCAAGAAATGACTTAGCTAATTCACCATCCCATTCAACCTGCTAACGGCTTTCACGTCAGTAGGAGAAAGGCACCTCTTTGATGCCGACTTTCTCTGGGGCTGGTTTCAGCACTTCGGAGCTTAGTATGTGTCCATGAAACACCACTACCGTCCTACGCAACTCGATTTTCTCTCGTTTTAGCTTGACGTTCCTTCCAAAACACCGCTGTAAAAATCGGTCGAGGTTCTGGTCGTGCTTCTCTCGCGTAGCGCGAAAAACCAAAACGTCGTCTGCTACACAGAACGTTTCTGGTAAATCGTCTAAAGCCTGCATCATTCATTTCTGGAATATCTCGCTAGTTACCTTCAGTCCAAACGGTTAACGAAGCCAGCGGAAACGCCCGAGAGGTGTCCCAAACGTGGTCAGATAGCTTGAGTCTTCATCAAGTAATACGTGCCAAAACGCCCAGGCAAGGTCGACTTTTGTGAATATTCTAGCTCTGCATAGCACCGGAAGTACGTCGCCTAGCGTCAGTAGCGTATAATGCTCCCTCCTGAGCGCGGCATTAAGTGGTTTTGGATCAATGCATACGCGTAGTTCTTCAGATTTCTTAGTGATAGTCGCCACCTGGCTAACCCAATCGGTCGGCTCCTCAACTTTGGCTATTACACCTAAACTGGCAAGACGATGCAGCTCGTCTAAAAACTTCCCACGTAAGGCGATAGGCACCTTTCTGGGCGGTAATACTACCGGCTTAGCGAATTCGATTAAAAATAAAGGAGCACATCTTTCGAGTCTCTCTACGACTCCGTCAAACATGCTTGGGTACCTGTCAACAATATCATACGAATGGACGAAACTTTCATGGTTAAAAGAAACAGAGCCGAGACTCTGAATAGAATCAATGCCCAAAATAGGCATAATGTCTCCTGAGAGTAACAGGAAATCCAGTTGGTGTTCTGTGTCGATCACTGGTTGCATATTCGCCAAACGTTATTATCAACAGGCATGTTTTCATGTGCCCAAGCAAATCGCCAAACTGGACATTGGGTGTCTACACAGTCTCTGGAACTTATGAATGCTCGCCGACGTATTCCGACTGGAAGCGAATACAATGAGACTCGTGAAAATCTCAGGGCAAAAATGTGTGCTAGCCTGAAGAAAGACCGCGAAGCTTGGTGGTCTCATCGTGCTTCGGAGATGGAAACAGCCACTGCCGTTGGTAATCATCGTAAGTTATTCCGTCTGATACGGAAACAGACAGAGCAGAAGACCTGGTGTTAGCGAGACCATACACGACGAGAGTGGGCAGCTGATCCACAGCCTGTCAAACTGCTCGGAGCGTTGGGCCGAACCCTTTGCATGACACTTTAATCTCTCTTTGTTATTGCTTTCTTTTCCGAGCATTGAGCGCCCTTCTCCCTGGGTCGTCTCCTTGGATCCACCCTCACGCGCAAAAGTCGAAAGTGAAATCAGACTGTGAAAATTTCATAAGGCTGCATGGGGCAGATAGAATTCCCCCAGTCCTCTTCGAATTTGGGGGACCTGCTCTAGTAGATGATTTACACGTGTTACCAGTGAAACTTTGAGAGCAGGAAACTCTCCGGACAGACTGGAGCCGCTCCGTCCTAGTACCAATTTTCAAAGCAGGCTCCTGTTCGAAATGCGGCAATCATCGACGGATCAGTCTGATCTAAATTGCTTGCCTGTCATTCTCCACAGACTGACTGGCAGTCGTGAAAGCCAGACCCGTGAAGAGCAATCAGGGTTTCGTCGAGGTCGAGACTGCATCGACCGCATCTTCACCTTGCGTCAACTGTTGGGGCACCGCCATGTTTATTGGCGACCCACTGTTGTCGTGTTTCTTGAAATAAAAGGTGCCTTCGATTCAGTCGATCGATGTGCACTTTGGGACTTTCTGTTGAGGAAAGGTGTGCCTGATAAATACGTGAGCATTATCAAAGCGCTGTACACGCATAGTTCGGGCAGAGTGAGGGTTTATAGCAAATTGTCGCCGCCCTTCACTATCATCAGCGGTATGAGACAAGGTTGCCCGCTGTCACTTTCCTATTTAACTTCACAGTTGACGAAGTCATGGAAACAGCATTCGCTGCACACAACTTAACACTAGAAAGACCGCTCCGCCGTTATACCTAGAACGCCCGGGACCGGTCAAAATGACCGCACTGCTATATTTTTTTATCCCAACTTTCAGTTAAGAATTTTTCACGGCATTTATTAAAAACTAATGTATGGAACATACCTTAACAGAAAAATGATTGTATTAAGGTTTAGTTTTTTCAAAATTTTTAAACAATTCCGTATACCTACTCCAATTTGCACTTGAAGCAAGTGATAACTCGCTCAATCTGTCCACAGGAGCCGCAAACTATTTTTTCACAAACAGAGCACTTGTTTTGTGATTTGTTACCTTTACACTAACCAATCTGACACTGCCGACGTTTAATGTTCACACGACTTCCCGACTCCGCTGAGTTGTTCTTCGTAATTCCCGTTGTCACGTACCTTGTGTGATGTATACATGTAAGCAGTTCTTCCGAAAGACCCACCAGATACGACCGGCGAGATATTTTAGTTCCGCAAACACTGTTATAAATTATCCAGGAATTTATGCCTGCCAAATCCAGTACGTGGAAAAAGACTTGGACCGGCCATCGTCGAGATGATGACTTCACAGTGAGTGCTCTTGTCATTTGATCGAGTACATCCACACCATACTTTTTGGAGTTGTAAAACAACACAGTCTCGGGTTTCTTCTTTCCAGAGTCTTGAACAGACGAGTTACTATGCAGGGAACTAAAAACCAAAACACTCATTCCTTCTACACTGGTAGGATGTTAATGTGTGCTTATTTTTATTCCTCATCATAAGTGAACTGAACACCTCTCTATTTCTTTGCTTCAAAATCGATGGTACTTCCTTTCTATTAGCTCGAAGTGTTTCCACCATACTTGTGTTTTTCTTGGCCAGCATTTCTCCTAATGCTGCCGATGTAAAGAAGTTGTCACATGTGACATGGTACCCCTTTCTAAATAATGGTGACACCAAGTGCAATACCACGCTCTATGCAAGACTTTCTCCTCTTGACCGAGTTTCGTCCTTCCCGAGATATGGAAATCCATTAACGAGATACTTGCTGTCTACTTCTGCTAGCATCCAAAACTTGATACCGAACTTATCTGGTTTGTTGGGCATGTACTGGAGAAAACGACAACGGGTTTTGGAGGGAAACAATTGCTCATCAACTGTGAGATTCTGCGCAGGCATATAGCATTGTTGAGAGTTGCGAATGAATGCATTCCACAATTCAGATACCAAAGCAAACTTATCAGTTAGCAGTCTTTCACATCGGGTAGTTCGCATATCAAAACGGAGGAACCTCATTATTTCTTTGAAGCTGTTCTTGCCAGTTGTCTCCCTGAAAATAGGCAGTCCATATCTATCGCACCACATCATATTCAACGGCATGTTCTTCAGACCCATGAAGCCTCTGATGTAAAGTAGACCAATAAAGGCACGCAGCTCTGGAAGGCTTACGCTCCACTGACAACTGACACCTAAAACTCTCTTGGCCTCAGCTTCAGTACATACTTGAATATGTTTCAGCATCTGGGGCGTGATTATGATGTCAAAAGTGCTCGACAGCTCACGATATTTCACACATTTCTTAGCATAGGGAGTTGGTCCTGGTCTAGCCTTAAACACATTCTGTGATGGAATCCTACCAACAGTAGATGTTTCGAACTCCACTGCGATCCACGTGCTACCATCTTTCGATACGTGAAGCTCACCGGGAGATACCGAATCGGTTGATACACTCTCTCTAGGGTCCTCATTTGGAGTGTAATCATCAGACGTTTGACTATCAGACATGCTGTGATCTGCTGACTCATGGAAGATGGAGTCCTCATCAACATCATGGATGGCTTGCTGAACTACCTCCTCGTGGTTCCAGCTGGGTGGTTCGGGTGTACCCCGTTCCAGCAAAGTGTTCGGTGACAATGTTCCACCTCGGTGGGACATTGTATTCCAGCAGGTGTGCTGACTATATGGAGAGTATTGGGCCCCTGTTTGGTAACCTACCAAACAAAGGCGCATGAACTGAACATTCAGTCAACGCCTCCCAATGGGCGCGATTCCCTAAATTCGCCCTGCTGCCTTGCGGGTAGGTTATTTAGCCAAAGGCTCGGGGTGGAGTCCCCTAAGTCAACTCCCTACTTCGGCTTGGGCAACCGGGTAGTATCACACCCTCTTACAACGCACTCAACAGCTACTGTTCCTGCTACTCACTTTCACGCTACTTCATCACACGCCAATTGTTTGTTTGCTAACAATCCTCACTTTCGGTCACCCGATTCATCTGTCCAACAATCTGGCTGCGATTCCGGTTGCCTTGCAGATCAAGGAGTTCAACCTATGGCTCTCCTTCGTCCCCGATCCTCGTTCCGTCTGGCGTGCTTCAACGTTCGGACACTCATGCAGATTGGACAGCAAGCCGGTCTAGCGCGCACTCTAGATTTCCTAGACATTGATGTCTGCTGCCTTTCAGAAACCCGATTGCAAGATCCCAGCACTGTGCTTACACTGACATCCCCCACTGACCACGAAGCCAGATATCACCTGCGTCTTTCTGGAGATCCAGAAGCAGCCTCAGCGGGTCTGGCTGGTGTAGGTATAGCACTAAGTGACAAGGCCGAGGCGGCACTACTAGACTGGTTCCCAATTAACAGCCGACTATGTGCAGTTCGGCTTCGGGGTTCGTGTAGAATCAACAGGCACCGCAAAGAGAGACACAACTTGTTTGTGATCTCCGTGTACGCTCCAACTGACTGCAGTGTCGACTCGGTCAAGGACGAATTCTACCGGGATCTACAACAGCTCTTGACTAATGCCAAAACTTATTCACGATGGTCGTTGCCGTCCCCCGTAGCTCAGTGGTCTCAACCACGGACTGGCAACAGTCGAGTTGCGAGTTCTAGCCCTACCAATGGTCCGATGGAATGCGCACTGCTGATGATTCCCGAAAGGATGGAACGCGCGTACAGTGCTCTTCCGGGCGTGGCGGCTGTCTGAGTGAGTCTAGATGTGACGAATTTCTACCTATAATGCTAAAAAGTCGGATGTCGTTATCCTTGCTGGGGATTTTAATGCACGGGTTGGCCGCCTGTTACCATACGAACGCCACCTTCGTGGTCATCACTCGCTCGATGAGAACCGCTCTGATAACGGAGAGAGACTTCTCACATTGTGCGAAGACAACCGTCTGTTTCTTTCGAGCACTAACTTCAGGCGTACGTAGAATCGTTCCGCAACGTGGCGTCCTCCTTCTTCAACACAACCGCGGTCTCAAATTGATCACATTGCAATTAGCTTCAGATGGCGCGGCAGCGTACTAGACTGCAGGTCCTTTTGGTCCACCTTCGTTGACTCAGATCATGCTCTGGTCTGCGCGAAAATCTGTATGTGTTTTGGAGGATCCCGAAACACGAAGCACCGCAAGATTGATGTAAACAGATTAACTGATTCCTCTGTCCAGACGAGTTATCAGTCTTCACTGGCATATGCACTCAGTTGCAATCCACCGTAAGAAGTGGAACAACACTGGACTTGTATACGGAAGGCAATGACCATTTCCGGACAGTCATGCTGCGGCCTAACTCGACGCCCATTGAAGGCTTGGATCTCTGCTCGTTCTCTGGAGCTGTTCGAACGCTGCAAAGATATACCCGCGGAATCAGATTGCAACAAGCGGCGCCGTTCTGCCAACCGGCTGCTCAAGCAAAGCCTACGCAAGGATCGCGAGACATGGTGGTCTGAACGTGCTTTAGAGATGGAGACCGCTGCCCTCTCTGGCAACACTCGCAGGCTTTTCCAACTAATTCGGTCCACTGGCCTCAGGAAACCTGGTGTCAGTGAGGTCATTTGTGAGGTGGATGAGTCTCCGATCACCAACCAACAGAGACGAATGGACCGTTGGGCCGAGCACTTTCACTCGCAGTTCAACTGGCCTCCACCATCCATCAGTACATGAGGTACACCTTGTTGTCCACCCTGGCTCGTCCCTCTGAATCCACCCAGCGAAGCGGAAGTCGGCCTTGAGATTCGACGCTTGAAGCGCTTCAAGGCTGCCGGCTTAGACGGACTTCCTCCGGAACTATTCAAGTACGGCGGTGTGGCGATCATTAACCAGCTGACCGCGCTGTTCGCAAAAATTTGGCATGAAGAGAAAGTGCCTTCTTCTTGGGGAGAATCAGTCATTATCCCGATTTTCAAGAAAGGCGCTCGCACTTCATGTGCAAATCATCGCGGGATTAGTCTTATTTCGGTTGCCTCTAAGCTATTGGCATCCATTCTGCTTCGCAGGTTATCCCCAGTACGTGAATCATACCACCGTGAAGAACAAGCTGGTTTCCGTCCTGGCCGCGGATGCGTGGATCAAATCTTCACGCTCCGCCAGCTCCTCGAACATCGCCACATTTATCACAGGCCCACTATCATTGCATTTCTAGACATATGTGCCGCTTTTGACTCCGTTGATCGACCTGCTTTATGGCGTCGCTTACTAAAGAACGGGGTGCCAGAGAAATATACCATCTTACGTGCACTTTACCTTCATACATCCGGCAGAGTGAGGGTCTATGGCAAGCTTTCCTCGCAATTCACTGTCAATAGCGGTGTGCGACAGAGCTGCTCTATGTCTCCATTCCTCTTCAACTTCGCAATAGAAGACGTTCTGTCGAATGCTCTAGTAGGTTTCCAACATTTTGGCTTAGAACTTCTACCGGGTGAACGCGCGACCGACTTAGATTATGCTGATGATATCGTCTTACTTGGTGACGATCCTCAGAGTATGCAACTCATTCTGGATCGTTTGGCGGTTGAAGCATCTAAGTATGGCATGAGCTTCGCCCCATCGAAGTGTAAAATACTGCCCAAGGATTGGCTTTCACCTGCTCCCGTACTCACTCTCGAAGATGCACAACTTGAACAGGTAGATAGTTTCGTCTACCTTGGGAGCTGTTTCTGCTGACGGCACTGTCAACAAAGAAGTTTCTCTTCGTATCGCTAAAGCTCGATCAGGATTTGTCAATTTGAGGCACTTGTGGCATCGTCGCGACGTCTCATTCTCACTAAAGGGCCGCGTTTACAGCGCATCAGTTCGCTCAATATTGTTGTATGGGAGCGAGTCCTGCCCGCTTCGCGTGGAAGACATGCGTCGTCTTTCTGCCTTCGATAACGGCTGCTTAAGGAGGATCGCTCGTGTTTGGTGGCAACATCGAGTAAATAGTAATGACGTTCGATGTCGCATCTTGGGGAATGCAAGTATTTCCTTCAACAAACTGGTTTTGTTGCGCCAGTTAAGACGGCTCGGTCACGTCCTACGCATAGCACCTGAGCGTCTACCGCGTCGCGCTCTATTCGCTCGTCAAGGACCTGGCTGGAGGCGACCGCGTGGTGGTCAGCCTTCCACTTCGCAACAATACATGTAATCGCTGACGTCGTGTCTAGCCATTGTAGGATCCGTACGTCTTACAGGATGGGGACCCAAAGATGGAGAGTGCCAATGGCTTAGCACTCTTGAAGACATGGCCCGCAACCGGAATCAGTGGAAGAATTGTGTACATTATTGTATTGATTCACATGTTTAATTCTACAAACATTAAAATGTGAAAAACTAACTAAAAATGTTTCGTTCTACTTTTTATCAAAATGTTCCATTCTTCCTGCGGCATATTAGTTGAAGTGTGTTGCTCACCTTCAAGTAGCATGCCACGTTGATTATGACGCCATGAATCTTGCTTATCTCCTTATCTCCATGGTTTTAGGCTAACTCTGTGTCTAGCCAATAGACTGTTGAGAATGGTTGGCGGCATCCGGTTTCGGATTTGCCTGTCACTGTGGCCAGCCACAGGACGCCTGCGCCTACAGAGGGACCATGGATGACTTGCGCTGCACCACCCACAGCTCCAACCACACACCCCATATCCAGTGTAAACCCGAAGGAATAAGACCGAGAGGCATGTGGATGGGAACCACGTTTCATCAACGAAGCCGGCCCACACTCCTTCACAGACAAACACAAGCACGCTGTATTTGGGGAATCAAGCACACACAAGGCGGTGGCTGGGCCGTAGTCCGCTCCACACTGAGTGCATGGAACCGCTCTTTGAGCCTAGCACGGCCACAAGGACCATGCACCCCGTCCCCTCCAGCAACGACCAACTGTCTCCTGGAGCCAGTATGAACGAGGTAGTGGGTAATAGACAGGTAGGCACCTTGTCAACATGCACATCAAGCGCAGCCACACCGGGGATATCAAGCAACAGCCATCCACTTTAAACGACAAGCTGAAATAAAATAAATCCAATAATGCATACAGATACGGTGGCATAACTCTTCCCTAAATTACCATATGAAGTAAGTTGGTTAGCAACGAATCCGCGATAAGTAAGAAATGTCCACAGGTCACTTAAAAATGCTACAAACGCAACAAAATTACCGAAGATAAGCGCAATTAGCGTAAGCAACGTGGGCAGTCAATAGAACATTATTCAGGTAGGCAAAACAAACCAAATAAAGTGGAATGAAATGTATCCAGCTTAAAAAGACCTAGTTTAAGTCTAAGTTGGTTTAGCCCAACTGCGGTGAAGAAGCATCAAGAGAATACATGGTTGGCGGCATCCGGTTTCGGATTTGCCTGTCACTGTGGCCAGCCACAGGACGCCTGCGCCTACAGAGGGACCATGGATGACTTGCGCTGCACCACCCACAGCTCCATCCACACACCCCATATCCAGTGTAAACCCAAAGGAATAAGACCGGGAGGTATGCGGATGGGAGCCACGTTTCATCAACGGAGCCGGCCCACACTCCTTCACAGGCAAACACAAGCACGCTGTATTTGGGGAATCAAGCGCACACAAGGCGGTGGCTGGACCGTAGTCCGCTCCACACTAGTGCATGAACCACTCTTCAAGCCTAGCACGGCCACAAGGACCGTGCATCCCGTTCCCTCCAGCAACGACCAACTGTCTCCTGGAGCCAGTATGGACGAGGTAGTGGGTAATAGACAGGTAGGCACCTTGTCAACACGCACATCAAGCGCAGCCACACCGGGGATATCAAACAACAGCCAAACACACCTGAAATAAAGAGACTTAGCATGCAAGCACGCGGTTAGTAAATCGAATTCAGCGTGCCTACAAACGCTGCGCCGGCTCGCCGTAATTCTCTGTAGGACCCGTCGTCGCTTCTGTAGTGGCCTCAAATGGCATAGCTCATGACCCACTAGACATTTATATGAGAAAGAAAGGCATTAGGACGGAACCGAAAACCCACCACCTGAAATAAAGAGACTTAGCATGCAAGCATGCGGTTAGTAAATCGAATTCAGCGTGCCTACAAACGCTGCGCCGGTGCTGCTACGTTCACTGCAGGACCCGTCGTCGCTTCGGCAGTGGTCCCGAGTGACCTCTCTCATGGCTCACTAGGCCTGCCTGACTAAGGCACTCGCGATCGCATGTTCTACAGCACCATGCGCTCGATGTCGATGGAGTACAATTCATTGGTGCTCGCCGCTTCCGCACTTGCCGCTTCTTCTCTGCATGCATGAGGGCTTTCTCCCGCACTTCAGCAACTGCCTTCGTGATTAGATCGCGCCATCCACCACCAGCATTTGGAGGTGTGCTCAACGAATATTCTGACGTCTTTGATGATAAAATAGGAAAATTGAACGGATGTTAGGCTAGTATCAAATTACGGCCAAGAACTCAACCCCGATTTTTCAGGGCACGTACCTTACCGTATTCCTTGAGATCAAAAATGGAAGACGAGATAGAAATTGCAATCAGCAGGAAAAATGTGTCAGCTGTACGAGGTAACGGCGCTTCGCTGCCATGCGACCATCACCAGTCGCACGCGGACTGGGTATACCGCGAGGACGCCCACCCCTACGCAAATTCGAAACCGCGCCGCAAGATTCCGAGACAAGCTCATTACCACTAGGCTAAGGACCGAACAATCAACAGGAACAATCGAGCCAGTCCAATACAATGAGGGGAGAAGCTCCGATAGTTCCAGTCCTGAAGCCGGGTGGTTCTGTACGTATTTGTGGTGAACATAAATTAATTGTTAATCGTTGTTTAATCTTGGATAAGTATCCCTTACAGCGGATAGAGAATCTGTGTGCTACGCTGGCAGGGGGACAAAAGTTCACTCAGATCGATTTCAGTCACGCGTACTTGCAAACTGAGTTAGGCGAGACCTCTCACTCATGCACTACGATAACTACCCACATGGGTCTATTCCAATACAAACGTCTGCCCTTCGGAATCAGTTCAGCCCCGGGGATACTCCAAAGGATCATTGACAACCTGGTCAAAGATGTTCCTTTCACTTGCACCTATCTTGATAACATTCTGAGTACAGGACGTACAGACGCTATCCACTGTGCTCGAACGTTTACAACTGAGTAGACTCAAACGGGAAAGTCCAAGAGTACGACTTTTTTATATTCCGTTCGTTACCTGGGTTACCGCCTCGATAAAAACGGATTACATGTGTTAGAAGACAAAGTAAAGCTCATCCTTGTCGCACCTGAACCCAAGAATGAAGCTAAACTGATCATTTTAGGGGTTTTCTCACTATCGTCGCCTCAACAGTATCTGCACCCTTGTACAAACTGTTGCACAAGGGGTCCTGGACTTGGGGTCCGGATCAAAGAAAGGTCTTCACAGATGCAAAAAGAGTGCTCAGCGTCTCCTTGTATCTCATGCATTTCGATCCGAGCTGGTCTCTAGTGCTACAGTGTGATGCTTCCCCCCGAAGAGTAGGCGCAGTCCTTTGCCACCGGACGGATGACGGTTCCCTTCGTCCAATCGTTTTTGCTTCTGGCACACTGCAACCCGCTGAAAGGAATTACTCCCAATTGGACAGAGAGGTCCTAGCGATTATTTTCGGACTCAAGCTTTTCCACCAGTACGTCTGGAGAAGACAGTTCGACATCAACACTGGTCATAAACCACCTCTTTCGCTTCTGGGTGAGGAGAAAGGAATTTAACAGATGTCTTCGCCTCGAATGCAAGAGTGGCCACTACTTTCGAGCGCCTATAACTACAATCTTCAGTATGTAAACGGACCAAGTAATACCATTCCCGATGCACTCAATTGTCTCCCGCAGCATGGCACAAAAATGAACAGTGAAGCCGTGGAGTTTATCAATCTGATGCAACACCTTGAAAAGAAACCCAACAGAAGTGACGTGGTGCGGCGCCTGGCGGACCGGGACCCTGTGTTGTCGATGGTGAAACGGTTCTTGATGACCGGATGGCCTACAAGCACGTCAGACCAACTGAAACCATTAGTCTGTCGGAGTAATGAGATGAGTCTCCACGACGGCTGCATATTTCGGGGCTCGCGCATAGTTCCACCAGACGAGGTACGGCCCCAGTTGCTGAGAGAGCTGCATGACGCACACCTTGGCGTGAGCAGGATGAAGGCGCGGGTACTTGGTTACTGTTGGTGGCCGAACATTGACCAGGATATAGAGCGGCTGCTGAAAAATTGCGGACAAAGTCAGAAATATCCCGGACCGATACATCCATGGCGTTGGCCGGAAAGGCCCTGGCAGCGGGTACACGTGGACTACTTTGGCCCAATCAATGGAATGATGTGTCTACTTTTGATTGATTCCCATTTTAAATGGATATAAGTATATCCGGTTCCAATTGCTACTTCCGCAGCAATAGTTGCACAAATGCGCTCCATATTCCCCATTTTCGGTATCCCAGAGACGGTATGCACTGACAACAGGACCACATGTACCAGTGAAGAATTTCAACAACTCCTGAGTGACAACAATACAGCAAATCAAATCTGCGCCATACCATCCCGCGTCGAACGGAATGGCAGAACGTGAAGTCCAGAATGTTAAGCAAGGTCTCCTCAAGCAGACTCATGGAAATCTACAAACTAAGCTGGATCGCGCGACACCGACTGAATCGAGAGGGAAGTCACCCGCGGAGTTAATGTTTCGCCGGTCATTACGAACGAGACTGCAGTACTTTTTCCGAACCATCGAAGGGATAACAAAATGCCAGAGGAAATGTGTCTCAATGATTTTGATCCGGTATACACAAGACTGCCTCAAAAAGCAAGCTGGATACCTGCTACACTCATGTCCTCAACGTGTAACCAATCGGAGCTACAGCTGGAGGACGGCCGTGTGGTGCACCGCCATTTGACCACATCCGGCCATGCACAATCGAACCGCATGAGCGGGATCAAAAATCAACTGCCATTGACGTAAAAACGGGCGGGGAATCTGCCTCACAAAACTAGAAACTGCAAACGGATGCAGAACAACCTCAATTAAAACGCTCAAAACACACGCCTAAGCCAGCTAATCAGTATCAATCCGAGGTCTGTAGTCTGTACCAGGGAAGAGAGGGGTGTCACGTACGCAATTGTGTATTGATTCGTGAACACAGACGCTCACATAATTGATTGCCTTACTTTCCTTATTTCATTGGGTTTTTGTTTCGGAATTTCTAGCCACTGTAACGTAGGAAGCTTTCATTAAACGGTTCCATACTACACCTGCGCGTTCTGTTCCGTCTATTGGCTACGGGTCATACTTCACCTTTCATTTTTAGTGAATCGTCACTTAGAAAGAGGTTTTAAGTTCGATTTAAGTTCAAACATTCGGTACGCAGTACTGGCGCTTCGTTGCCGCGCAACCATTACCAGTCGCACGTTGGTTAAGGATACTGCGAGAGTCGCCCGGCCCCTACACATGCTCGAACCCGCGTCCACGGATTACAAGGCAGGCTTGTGATTCTTACATCTACGGGTCGACAAACATTTGGAAAAATTTTCCGGTAAAAGTGAGGCAAATTACCCCTCTTGGAAAGCAAGATGATCAACGCAATCGGCCTATGAGAATCACTTTTGTGGATGAAGCCAGTCCAAGACTGATCATGTCCCGCCTAAGTAGGCTGAAAGGTTCAAAGATCCATGTTCGTCCAGACCTGGACCCAGTAGACAGGGAGCGGCTCAAGTCTGCCATCAATGAGCTGAAAAGACGCACCGTTGTGGGGGAAACAAATCTTCGTATCGTAGATTTTCGGGTGGTTTCCAACAATCTGCGAATCAGGATAAACAGGCTGCTCACACTTCAAGCACGCCTGGTGGCTCCTGCTGCAACCTGCGAGTAGCCTTCACAAACGTTTGCAGTATTATGAATAAGCGCGATGAGCTTTGTTGTTTCGTTGCGTCTGAGCGGCCAGACGTAGTGGGACTCGCAGAGACATGGCTGCATGCAGAGTTATACTCCCAAGAACTTGAACTCAACGGTTACTTGTGCTTCCAATGCGATAGACTAAAGAATGTGCACGGTGGTGTCTTACTTTACATCCGGTCTTCCCTGCGTGGGATACTTGTGAGCACCTACCGAAGTGACGATGGTCTGTGTGAGCTACTGTGGTGCTCCATCCGCCTCAGGCGCGGAGAACTGCTTGTAGGCGCAGTTTATCGCAGCCCCCTGAGTCGTTGTTTGGATTGGATGCTCATTCTTCGAACCCACATGAGTCGTCCACACTTTCTACTTATGGGCGATTTTAACTGCCCTCCAATACGATGGCCTGATGTGCATTCGATGCTTGGACATAGTGAGTTCGAAGCAAAGTTCGTGGATTTGGTACTTGAAACTGGTGCATCGCAACACATATGCCAGCCAACACGCATAACAACACATTCAACCCCGTCCTGTCTCGACCTGATGTTAACGAGCTACGAACAACGAGTGCGTGACGTTAGGATCCTGAAGTCCCTGGCTACAAGCGACCATTCAGTGCTCATAGCTGATATGGAATTATCTGCCGTATTCACGTCGGCTGGAACCAGCTCCCAACTACTGGAAAACGGACTTCGATGGTCTAGCTCGAGCCGCGAGCCAACTGGATTGGTCTCTGTCACAAGCTGCGTCTGTGGAAGAATGTTGGATATTTATAAAAGAGAGATTGACATCATTGTGTTCCCAATTTGTGCCATTGAAATGTCGGAAGGTTGGACCGATTAAGCCTCACTGGTTTGACAAGGAGTATGGAAATCTGGCTCGGAGGCGGCGCAGACTGTGGGACAAATTCCTCCTCTCTGGCTCTGCCAATGATTACGAAGGGTATAAATGTCAGCGGAACCTCTGCAACAGTGCAAAAAAGAATAAACGCCGACATTTCGAAGAGCAGCTCGCAATAGCCGTGAAGACCGTCCCAAAGAGAATCTTTGCATACGTGAAGCGACGCCTGAAGCCGGCAGGTGATGTGCCAGTGCTGGATGGCCCGGATGACAGCCCCTAACCTCCAACACTGAGCGTGCGTCCGCGTTGGCGGCGCACTTCGCTTCTGTATTTGCGAATAACCAGGTGTCTGTTCCGAGTTCGACGTGTACCGCTTTTACCGAACTCGATAGTCTGCATTGCGGCGTTGGAGAGGTAGGTCAACTACTCGCCAACCTTGACGGCACCAAACCTGATGGGCTTCACCCACTGGTTCTCAAGTCACTTTCGACCATCCTCTTTCCTGTCGTGACTGAACTTTGCAACTGGTCGCTGTCCGAAGGTTCGTTGCCGGTTGACTGGAAATGTTCGGTAGTAAAGCCTGTTCCGAAAGGCGGCGACCCTAGCAAAGTAGACAACTACAGGCCAATTTGTCTGACACCTATTTTGGCAAAGGTTGCTGAGAAAATCGTGAAGAAGGGATTGCTGCAGTTGCTACAGTCAAACGAGGTCCTGACGCTTGCACAGCACGGTTTTATGCAAGGCCGCTCATGCATTATGAACCTGCTTGTGACGAGGCATGAGTGGTTGAAGGCAATAAGCAAGGGGAAGTCCGTCAACGTGATATTCATCGATTTCAGTAAAGCGTTCGACAAGGTCAGCCATGAGGTTCTCCTTCACAAACTCAGAATGTGTGGTGTCGGTGGCTCACTGCACCGGTGGATCCGCGACTTTCTTGTTGGACGAAAGTGGAGGGTACATGTCGACGACCATCTAACTGACTGGTACCCCTCTACAAGTGCCGTGCCTCAAGGCACTGTGCTGGGACCCACTCTGTTCCTGATCCACATCAATGATCTACCGCAGCTTCTCCGGTTGCCATGTGCCTTGTTTGCGGACGACATGAAGATTTGGAGAGAAATTGACGCTCCCGATGACTATGGCCTACTTCAGCAAGACCTCAACCGCCTATCCACATGGTCTGCAGAAGTTCTTCTCCCGGTCAACCCAGCCAAGTCTGTATTTATGAGCCTGGGGAAGGGTGCTGACGGCCGAACCTACACCCTTGACGGCCAACCGCTATATCCCACACCCTCCGTGAAGGACCTAGGTGTACTCTCACGCAACGACTTGAAGTCCGTGGACAAGACGAACAGGCTATATCGTAACGGACTGCGCATGCTTTGGGCGCTCAAACGTAGCTTCGGCACATGGTCTGAAGAGGTTGCCACTGGCCTCTTCTCTTCCATCATTAGACCAATGCTAGATTACGGTTCGCCCGCCTACTTTCCGATTACCCGAGGCGAGGCACAAAAGATCGAACGGGTCCAACACGTTGCTACCAGGCTCATCCCGAGTTTACGTGGCTTGGGATATGAAGACCGGTGAGAGAAACTAGGACTCTACACCTTGTCCTACCGTCGGATGCGAGTCGACCTCATTATGACCTACCGTATTCTACATCTCAGTGACTTCCCAATGCTAAGGCCAATGCTGCACTTACGAGGACCATGCAGCACACGCGGACACAGATACAAACTTGTCGCGGCGGATGTGAAATGTGTTCCCCACCCACTGTGCTTCGAACGGAGAGTAGTAAACATTTGGAACAGTTTGCCTGAACATGTGATGGAGGCAACATCTGTGCAGCAGTTCAAAGCGTTGTTAGATTTATATTTTACCACTATTCGATTCAGAGAACGATTGCACACTTACGAGGACATATCACATTTGTGAGTCCTGAAATATCGTAAGTCAGATACTTTAAATGTTACATGCAGACGACAACAATATTCACGGTGGACAACTTTTATAACGTTTTTCACCATATTTCGAAAGAGTTGTACAGAATTCATTTCTACTTACTCTATACTACAGTATTCAGTATTCATTTAATACAAATCTCCAGAAAATGATGTCATCTACCAGAATTTCATTTCATCCACTCTTATACTGACAATATTTGTTTTCCTCTGTTTCTTTCCGCTCCTGAATCTTTATTTCCCTCAATGTCATCACTTTCTGAGTACACTGAGATGAAGCAATGATGTGAGGTAGGGCATCAGACGAAGGTTTACCAGTTGTCCCAAGAGGAGATAGATAGCATGAACCGCTTCGAATCGTACCTAGTTCAATATCAAAAATTATGGAACAATAGTGTGCTAAGGGTAAAAAAATAAATGCTTAACCAATTCATTTGAAGTGGCTTGAATGGCAGCCACGAAATGGCGAAACGAAAGTATAGTGATAAAATGAAGCCGCCATCTGAACATCAGGAGGGCAGATACTTCGGTTCATTGGGAAGTGAAGAGTGAGTGAGCCAATCTGCAACACCAGGACAGATACTGTGAGCTTAATGGCAATACGTCGCGAACCAAGCAGAAGTCAAGTATTACATTGCGCACCTGATCGTCAGTCCTCGGTAGCTCAGTTGGTAGAGCAGCGGACCGGTAATCCGTGTGTCCAGGGTTCGATTCCCCGTCAAGGCAGATTATTGTGCAAAGTTTAATCGTGGCTTCTACTTTCTACGAAAATGGAAAGCGTTTCGGTGGACCCACCAGTGTTCACACTGACATGTTTGAAAAAACTTACCTTGATTGCGCAGGGAGATACCGGTTGGTGCACCATTAGTCACGTTATACCGACTCCCGATGTTCAGTGACCATATTTCCTTATGTGGCTAGGTCAAAGCTACGTCTAGGCGTTTTTAACATAGAGAAGGCGGCGGAAATAACGTAAAAAGAAAGGGCGTTGCACGGCTGGAACACACGAAGAGAGTAAATTTCCGGCGACATTCTAACAGGCTGTTATTGTTTTGTCAACTAGAACTGATGGCCTCTCAGGTTCGTGTTGTGGCTGTTGTAGTAGATGGTGACAGACGTGGCTGGAGTTCTTCAAACTCCGGTAGGTCATTATTAGGTCGCCTCTTAGAAGCCGATATCGACCTCTGTACAATCTTAGGGTTCTCAGTCTAAGTTGATATGGGAAGTGCAACAATTATTTTACGTGCTTGTTGGTTGTTCGCTGTGGAGTCTCGAACGCTGCGAGATCTTGTTTGTACCAGTTGTCAGGCCTCGATAACGTATTCTACAAGAGCTCGCACGCAAGTGTTAAGCATTTGCGAACCGACAGATAGACCAAACCGCCCGAATGTCCTTTGCCTTCTCAGTGACGTCGTCACCTCGAGAGGTGGTGAAACGATTGCAACAAAACTACCGAGCTCAGCGAACACTCCAACTGAACAACCTGGATCATCAATATTTGTTTCCATACCACTGATGTTCGGTGTTAAGAGGCTAATCGTAATCAGCAGTTACCACCTCTCGAAAGCACCCGGCGGAAATAGCACACACAGTTCCAGAACCATACTGGATAAACGCCTGGGAGTTTCCTCTTACAAGTGAGTAAATTAAGTCACAGACGACGGCGGTAAATCACGACGATGGATTACCATGTAGCCTACACCGACGTGGACTACCACCCTAGCATCAAAAGCCTTTATTAGCTATTGATAGGTTGAGTGAAGGTGGTTGCGAAGTGCATTACACCAGGACCAGACGAAGAAATAAATTGACGAAGCACTCGTTGATGTTAGACTACCAGCTGTCTTTAGGCTGCGATACGCCCATCCACTTGAACCAAGATTTATTTTGCAACTGCCGATCATTGGGACCGGAGCTGTTAGTAGTGGTTGGTTGCCATATCTGGAGTACGCAAACAACGAAGCGCGTCAGCCTACTGGCGACAGTGTTAACAGATTGAATATGATCGAGCAGGTGCTCCAACGCGACATCATTGGCCGGTTTGGTGACAGGGTGTAGTATAGTGTAGTCGGGGAGCAACAGTCCGACTCAACCGTCGACGCTTGGATGCACCGCTAAAGGAGTTGAAAATTGGTCAGGAAAACTTCGTACTACTCTTTTTGCTGCCGGATACAACGCGGTTGTGTTACTATTGACTGAAACAAGAAGGAACAAAAATCAAAACTTAGTCGTATCATCCACTGTTGATCGCCAACTAACTTGCGCATTGCGACCACAGTAATAATACACGTAGGCCAATAAACCATGATTTGCGTAGACCACGAGACCCGAAATATCGCCTGGATTGTTACGGAAAGATTATTTGCCGGATACATTAAAAACCGTGTGATAGCTTTTTCTCAAAAGGCCTCCTGAAGTATCGGTGTCGGTCGTCAATAAGAAGCGACTCACTTATGAACAGGTGAGCAGCAACCGAAGTACTTAACGAAGTGCAGTGAAAGTTAGATGATCGATCTACTAAACCACAGAACATTTGTACGCCGCTTTTCTAGAAGCTGTCTATTCATAATACTGTACGAGATAATGTTTCAGGCTAATGATCAAACCGACGTAGTTTCCTAAGTAAACGATTATACCCAATAGACGGTGGCAGTAGATTGATAGCACCAATTTTTGTACCACATGCTTACAGTTCTGTCTGTCTTGTGCTTCAATTGAACGGGGAAAAACGAAAGTCAACACTCGGTCGCGTCAGGTGACAGCCTCATCCGATGTGAACGCGTCTTGCCTACCTGGCTTGTCACAGTGCACTGGCAGTCGTCCGCTCGCGTCCAGACACAGGCCCACTCACACAGTGGATGCGCATTGGACTTCCCCCGTCGTTCAGGTGGTAGTTGTGTACCATATTTGGACAGCTGCTCGCGAGCCCAGTAATAAGCCTGTTGCTCAGGACCGCTTTTCGTCAGCTTCACACATGACTTATCACAAGCCCGTTCATGATGTCAGCTTGGGCATGCGCTGTAGCGTCTTGCACAAATATTCGCTATGTTTGGCCACCTAATACCCCCCCTTCGGTTTGATTGCGCCTACGTATTATCTGGACTTGATTTCAGTCATAACTTTCCACCTTTGAATCAACTTGTAGCTATCTCGGCTGTTTCCGCCTTCAGGTTCATCTGCCTGATGAATCTTGTGGAGGGGTAGGTATGTCAGACTACAGAAAAGACCGACGAAACATTCTCCCTGCTACCACCAAGACGGTGAAATTTGGAGTTGTGACGTCTCCAGTCGCCGCACTCGATCCAATCCCGTAACAACCCCAATTCCAAAGAAAAATTCAAACGCCGTACATACTGCCTACGTACCTCCGGCAGGGATGAGTTGGGTCACGGCCACCATAGGGGTCAATGGCGAAAGCATCAGGCGGGGTTTGGGTGCACACTTCAGAGGACTTCATGGCTGATCAGGTTGTTGAATTTGTGAGATGGAGGGCTGGAAAAGGTTTGTGGCGCTGCACACGTTGGTCACAACCGAAGTCTGTGTGACCATGTGAGCAATGATCAAACCGTGCAGAAGGTACTAGTGAGAAATTTCACACACATCAGATGACATCATACTCACGAATCAGATGCGGCAAGTCAAACTAACAGTATATTGCAGTGCCAGATGAGGATTCAGCACTCTTTACTTCACCGGATAAATGCAATCTACAAAATCTGCATACACCTGAGCATGGTTGATAGTTCCAACTGATTGTTAATGCCATGGGAGAGACTTGTGGAAAACAAACGCCTTCGAATTGGCAAACGTTCAATCTATCTGAGTAATCCGGCATCAGTATGACCGGACCGTTGAGTAAGGACGGAGTATAACAGATGACTTCGTAGTCACTGGATGTAGGGGAGCACTTGATATAGCGCAATAGTCGAGGAGCGGATTAAGAACAAATGCTAGACATTGGGTATTTAAACTAACGAAGGTACTGATGAACCGTAATGGGCGCGGGGCGCGTTTGATATAGGTAGTAGTCAAGCTGGCCTGGAACAGACGAAGCACAACTACGGTTATTCGTATGTCAACAAATATGCGAAAAGGAGACGAATATGTGTAGGTGCTTACAAATCAAACGGTCAAGCGGCGCCAATATGATTAGATATACTCATAAAGAAGAGCACCGAAACAGATCAAAAATGGAATCACGAACACAAAGAATAAATTACAATACATACGGAATACATGATGCTATACAGGGGAAAGGAAGACAGTGTCAGTTCCGATTGCTCAGAGAAGCCAAGACAGTGCGTGTCGCCACGACCGAGGAGCTTGTTTTTAGCTTTTTGCATGGTTTCCCCTTCCATTCAATAGGATCATCCAAGAGATCCTTGCAGTCATCAGACACCTTCATTTTGGACCACAAGGTGTTCAACTCCTCCCATTCAGAAGCAGTGAAGTCTGGAACCGAGGAGTCTTCCGTTGTCTGTCGCTGCATTCGATGTTGTATCACACCGTCGGGATTAAAGATGACTACATCGTAGCAGGAAGTTAAGGTGCTTAAAACTACTTCAAGCTGTGGTAAGACAACTGAACATTGTCAAATGAACTAGACGGTAGAAAAAGGCAATCCAGTGGAACTGATTCCCCATCACTCAGTATCTATGAACAAAATAGCCTAGACAGTGCACCAGAGTAATGAGGACCTGAGATAGACAATTCGCTTGATGATTATAGCCACGCGTGACTAGGTACGAAGTACAGAAGAAATAGGCATCATCAGTACGCCGGCCGACCGTATCATCACTTCGCTGCCACGCGACTACCGCTTGTCGAGCCTGACCCGGTTGTACTGCGAGGTCACCCGTACACCTACGTGGCTTCGAACAAGTGACCTCCGAAGTACAAGGTAGGTATACAATACTTTCAGCCACCGGCCGATAGGTACGAATTCCGTAGATATATGAACGGCTGCAGACAGAATGGCACAGAGGGCTTCCAGTCTTACGGTGGACAAAAGACAGTTGATCGAAATCGTGATTCACGATGGCCCCACGTCGGTACGTGTAATAACATGGGAATGCGAGAAACCAGAGCAAAGATAAAAAATGGCAAAAACCGACAAATGAACATCCCGAGTTTCAGGTAATCTGTAAAAGGAAACAGATCCTGATGAAATCGATTGGTGCAATTTTCCGCGATCTAGCTAGAGGTAGATTGGCTAGTCGCGTGGTTGTGATATCGGCTCAACTAATGACACTCCGCCATAATAAGCACTCTGAGGTCATCTGACTGCATAGGCCAATGAAATGGTGTCTTATGAGACTCCGTTTGTCTTCTCGGAAGTAACTTCTTTTTTAAAGTGCTATATCTACCTGATGAGATCAAACACATTCCAAACCGGTCGTAGAGTACAGTGTTTTCCAGTGGGGAACACCCAAGTTCCATCTGATTTATTAGACTTTTGTTTTCAATCGAGCCTGGCGGTCGACACATTCTCGGTTCATAAGGTGCCGCAAACCAGATCAGTATCTGATTACTGGGAAGACCAGTGGCCGAGCATAGTAGAGCCGACATCGATTGCGGCGATATGGAGAATTAAGGAATGGCACCATAGAAAGCCAGGAACTTAAGATTCAGTGTACACAGATGACGCCTCAAAAGCGGGTTGAGAGGGATACGCAATTGGAAAACAAAGGATACACACAGTGATGGAATCTCCGTTGGACAAAAATTTGGCACCCATCGCCTTTTCATACGTTGAGCATTTAATTCTAAAAAAGATAGCAGAAGAAACAAAAGATTAGAAAAAGGGAAACCGTAAAACTTGTGAGGGAGACAACTGCGTGAGCAGCTACGGAGCTACTGAACGTGGAACACATTGTATGCGGCCCTTGCGTTTATCCTGAGTACTGCCCGACCATGCAAAACTGTGGGTGGATCGTAAAATGAAAAAAGAAAGGTATCATCATCATCATCATCATCATTACACGTTAGCTGGAGGTGGAAAACACCTCAGCTATTGTGCCGCAATACAAAAGGCAAGGAAAGAAAAAAACAAAAAAACAAACAAACAGTGGCACGCCCGCTGAGTCCCCAGTAACGGATGGACATCGTTCCGGAGAGCTAACAGCTGGCTGCCGTAAAAGAAAGTCATATTATGCCTAACGATTGAGATCGTGATTGGAGGGGGATGCTAAACAGGAGGGGATGGACAAAGGAACTCACAACACAAACGCCATTGGGGCCGGCTCCTAGCCATATCAGCAAGTGTGTCCAGCCAAACGTGTTCACCGTCCTTAGGACCCCAGCCAGGCAGTCGGGATGCACCAACCGACGCCAACTTCGAAGTGAGGGTTTTCATTTCTCGCGACCAAGTCATCACTTGGCCTCCCCTCCTCCTCTTCCAACCGCACCCACAACGCGCAAACAATGCACGTCGTGGGAGTCGGTTTGCTGGCATGCGCAAGACGTGGCCCAGCCATCGGAGCCTGATGCGTGATGCAATGGTGCTGAGCAGATCATTCGGTCTTCCTGCACCAAATAGAGGACGCCGAACACATGCATAGCTCACGTGGTGTTCCCACCAGACATGAGCTAAGCTGCGAAGGCAGCGATGATCGAACGTGACGAGTCTCTTCATGTCTGTCGACCTGATGGGCCAGGTTTCACAGCCATATAGGAGAGTTGAACCGACGGCTGCGTTGTAAACTCTGCCCTTGAGGGCGAGAGTAATGTCGCGTCTGCGCCACAGGTGGCGGAGATTGGCAAAAGCACCTCGAGCTTTTGCTATACGGTTCGTAACCTCATCTTCAATCCCACGGGTGCTAATATAGCTGCCCAGGTACTTGAATTCCTGAACGACTTCTAGCAGATCACCACCAAGCGTTAGCGCAGGGTTGGGTCCCTGCCAATCTTGGAGAAGTACTTTGCATTTCGATGGAGCAAAGCATAGCCCAAAACGACTGACAGCCAGTGCTAATCGGTTCAGTGCTGTTTGGCATGTTTGGGGAGCCGTCACAGATTAGGGCAATATCGTCTGCATACTCCAAGTCAAGAAGTCGCTCACCAGGGAGTAGCTCCACACCATCTAGGTCGTGTCCAGCGAACGCTGTTTCCATGACTTCATCAATAGCGAAGTTGAAGAGGAAAGGTGACAGCGGGCATCCTTGTCTCACACCGCTGGTGATACTGAAGGGGTGGCGAGAGTTTGCCATAAACCCTCACCCTGCCCGAACTATGTGCGTACAGCGCTTTGATAATGTTTACATATTTATCAGGCACACCTTTCCTCAACAGACAGTCCCAAAGGGCACATCGATCGACTGAGTCGAAGGCACCTTTTATGTCAAGAAACACGACAACGGTGGGTCGCCAATAAACATGGCGGTGCTCCAACACTTGACGCAATGTGAAGATGTGGTCGATGCAGCCCCGACCTCGACGAAATCCGGCTTGCTCTTCACGAATTTGGCTTTCACGAGTGCCAGTCAGTCTGTGGAGAATGAGAGAGGTAAGCAATTTAGAGGCAATCGAAATCAGACTGATCCCTCTATGATTGCCACATACCAAACGGGAGCCTCCCTTGAAAATTGGGACAATGACGGAGCGGTTCCAGTCTGTCGGGACTGTCTCCTGCTCCCAAAGTTTTACTAGCAACTCGTGTAGATCACCTATTAGAGCAGGTCCACCGAACTTGAAGAGGGCTGGAGGAACAGTATCTGCTCCTGCGGCCTTATGCAATTTCAACAGCCTGATCTCACGTTCGACTTCTGCGCGTGAGGGCGGATCCAAGGAGACGGCCCAAGGAGAAGGGCGCTCAATGCCCGAAGAAAGTGATAACTCAGGTTGGTTAAATTGCATAGCAAAGTGTTCAGCCCAACGCTCCAAGCGTTTTGACAGGCTGTGGATCATCTGCCCACTCTCGTCGCGTATGGACTCGCTAACACCAGGTCTCCTGCTGCCTGTTGCCCGTATCAGACGGTATAACTTACGATGATTACCAATGGCAGCGGCTGTTTCCATCTCAGAGGCACGATGAGACCACCAGGTTTCGCGGTCCTTCTTTAGGCTAGCACGTAGTTTCGCCCTGAGATTTTTGCGAGCTTCACTGTATTCGCTTCCAGCCGGAATACGTCGGCGAGCATCCATAAGTTCCAGAGACTGTGTAGAGACCCAATGTCCGGTTTTGCAATTTGTTTTCCCACATGAAGACATGCCTGCTAATAGCAACGCTTGACGAGTGTGCGACCAGTGATCTTCAACGGTGTTTAGTGGGCGCTTACTCAGCCCAGATGTCAGCGCATCTTGGTACACATTCAGAACATCTGGCTTCGCCAGCTGGCTAGTGTCAATCCGTTCACATCAACGTTGCGGGCGTCCACCGAAAACGCACCAGGAGGTCGGCACATACAAGTGCGTGGTCAGAGTCCACGCTCGTGCTCCAAATCGAGCGACAGTTTTGGACACAGCCTCTCCAGCGGTAACTGATCGCGATAGAGGAAGGAACAGGAAACCGCATTCGAAACTATCAAGCACCTCATCAGCAACGCGCCTGTACTCGGTTATTACCATCCGGCGCAAGCTTTGGAGACGCAGTGTGACAGTAGCCAGGATGGAATAGGCGCTGTTCTCTTACAGAATAGAAAACCTTTGGATTTCCACAGTCGAGCACTTACCGTGACCGAGCAGCGCTATGCGCAGATGGAGATGCTCACGGTAGTCTACGCCATGGAGGGTTTCAACGATTAGGAAGAAAGAACTGTCTATACCGACCACAAACTACTTGTGTCAATAGCCAGGAAACCGCCGTACGTCGTTTCTCGTCGCCTTCAGCGCATGCTTATACGGCTTCAAAAGTACGACATGGATATAGTGTACACGCCTGGTGCACAAATGTTCATCGCGGATACGTTGTCAAGAGCTCATCTGCTGGTAGTCGAGCATAATCCGGAAGAGGTCGAAGTAGTAAACCTAATACAGCATTTGGCAGGGACAGAAGATCGCCTAAAAGAAATAAGGCGCCACACAGAGAAAGATGCTACGCTTTTAGCTTTGCGAGACTTTATTCTAAACAGGTGGACAGAAAAAAAGAAGCAGCTGCCGAAGAAACTAACACCCTACTCTAATTTTCGGGATGAACTCTGTCTACGATGGTTTGCTGTTCAAGGAAAACTGTATCTTGGTCCCGTCATCGTTCCAAAGAGAAATGCTGAAATACATTCATCGCGCTCACCTGGGTATCAACTATACCATTAACCGAGCAAGAGAATGGGTCTTTGGGCCAAGAGTGACGAGTCAAATAAGAGATCATGTGTCGAATTGTGAGGCGTGCTGTTCACACGAAACCCGGCAGAAGAGGGAACCAATGATGCCGCATGATGTCTCTGACCGACCATGGCAGAAGGTAACGATGGATTTATCCAGTGATAACGGGAAAGATTACTTACTCACGGTGGATTACTATAGTGATTATTTTGAAATCGATTTACTCGCCACTACGACCATAGAGGCAGTAATCAACAAGCTCAGATGTCAGTTCGCGCAGCACGGTATACCGGAGGAGCTGGTTTCCGACAACGGGACCCAGTTTACCAACGTTGGATTCTATGTCTTCGCAATCAAGTGAGAATTCGTGCACCAACAAACCAGCCCATATCACAGCCAATCGAATGAAAAGGCAGAGTGGGCAGTGAAGCAGGCCAAGCGACTGTTATCAAAGGTTAGAGCTACTGGCGAGGACCCGTACCTCATATCAATTTGAGCCCAGTACAGCGCCTATAAAGTCAAACGGCTAGAACTCTGGTGCCGGCATCTGCCACACTTGTGTGTCCAGTTTCGCCACAGCAAGAGCGCTTACAGAACAATCTGAGACGACGAAAGACCACACAGAAACGGTACTACGACCGCGGTGCACGGGTACTACCTGAGCTAACAGTGGGTGAGGAAGTGTGGGTTCAACCATTACCCGATAGTCAAGAGCGGTGGAAGAAAGGTGTGGTGATTGCGAGGGTCGGTGCCAGGTCATACGAAATAAACGTTGGAGGGAAAACGTTCAGAAGAAATCGAGTGCATTTGAGAGGACACTGGAGACAACAATGTGGACTGGGAGTGGAGCGCCAGATAGAGTGAGGCAAGGAGACCACGGCCGCAGATGCAGCGAAAATGACGCGGAGTGGCAAGGTGTACGGGGTGAATAGCAAGATGGAGGCGCAAAAACACGAAAAAGGGAGGATGTGATGGGAGTGTCAGATCCGAGTGAGCGAATGGACCAACCGAACGAGCCAGACAGCCAATGGGAGGCGGGCGTAACGGATACGATTACTGGACTCCGATTTGCCGATATTCGTGTGAGTGATTCACCGTTTGTTTAACTGAAGCAAAGGAGGAACCTCATCGACTCAGAAGGGTCGTTAGTTATGGACTTGAACGTGCAACTTATATCGAGGAGTTTGGCTTGCCAAACATGCTGTAATTTTCGCCGACTTGACTTTGCTGAATAAACGCTTGTCCCTGAAGGACTGAGTTCTGCAACATATACTACTGAGTTATGATTAAGGTGCTGAAGACATCGTTTGACTTCGGTTGAATCAGTAAGTGAACCTCTGCTGTCGGTCATTCTTTTCGTTGCAATCGCGCGAGAGCATGAGTTTCCTCTTTGGTCTCAGCAAGTGTGCACACATGTCTGGAGGTTAGATCTACTAGGCCGTACCGATCCGAAATCGATTAGCCTGTCTGTATGTGGGCTACTAACGGTGAAGAACGTTTCGTCCGTTTCGGCTGGGAGTTGGAACATCGAGGACATGTTGCGACACATGGTGCACCGTCCTTGAGCGTTGCGAAATCGGTCGATTCTGATATCACTCGTGCGGGCGAAATAACCGTCCCAATAGAAAACATGGTTAATGTAGGTTGCATTACAATGGAGTGATAACAATACCATTTTAGGGTTCAGTAACACATAAAGGAACATAATGAGGAAGAGATGGCCGAGAGGAGAGTTGTCTCAAGTATCAGTCAATGAGTATGATTATTGGCCATGTCCGAAAACATCTCTAAACAGAAACGGTGGTGGTGATCTTGCGGAAGGGGAGTTACTTCACGAATGAGTAATAGGTTCCTAACTTTGGAGAGGACCGGACAGAACTCGTTTGCGTCTGTGGTTTCTTCCAGCTTAAAAATTCAAATTTTATAAGTCGCTTTGAACTTAGCAGAAAAGGGTTTACACACCAAGAAGTAGTGCAGATTTCCGAAGGGAAGTCGTCGGAGTTGAGGTCACTTGTCGTTGCCTAAAGTGCCCAGCCGTAGTTCAAGCCCAACCGAGACCGGTAGTGGTGGTCACATGGCAGGGAAGCGTTGTTACAAAGAGCCGGTAAAAAGAGAGGGCATCAGTAGCACGCCGTAACGACGCTTCACTGGCACGCAACCACTAGTGCAACGGTTGCCCAGTCCCCTACGTGGGCTCAAATCTACGACTTCCGGGTTGCAAAGCAGACGCCTTGTCCTTTCGGCCACGGATCGGCAATGGCAGCCAATGCTAATGCTTTAATTCTTTCTCTTCCGAGGAGCTGTCCGAATTAGGTGCTGTTAGTTCCGCGCAGTGAACTGTAATCATCGCGAACAAAAACCGTTCGATGGGCATCAGGAAATCAGAGATGATGTGCAAGTGTCCCGTGTTTGACAACTTTTCTAGTGAAAACACAGATTCTGATAGTACATTTGTGCACAGGGCTGTGAACATGTGCCCATTGTGCTTCCAGGTCACTGGTAATTCACTGTCACATTACCACAAGTGGTTGGACGTGGGCTGGGGTAATTCCAACACAGGCAAGCCTAGGTTCCGGAAAATAAAGAACTTTAGGCTTGTGTCATGGTCACAAAGGTCGCGTCGAGACGCTCTGATTGGCCGTTCGAATACCGACTGGTCAAGCAAGAAAGTAAAGTTCCGGGTACCAACTTTATGGCTACCAAACACAAGACAAGTACATACGAGTTTGGTGACCTTGATTGTTCTCTGTTCCCTTTTATTCTTGACTTAACAAAAATGGTTTCAGATTGTTCGGAAACCTTCTTTGAATCAACGATTCTAAAACACGCCGCCGATTTAGCACTGTGCTTATCAACGGAATCCCAACCCGGCTGCAGTTCGATACGGCATCAGATATAATGATCATTTCCAAGAACACTTGGAAGCACATAAAGAAGCCGAAGATGATTGATCCCAACAAAGTCGCTCGCAATGCATCCGGTGGAGTGCTGAAGTTGGTCGGAGAAATAAATTGCAAAATTTCATTCAACGGAGTGGAAAAGGCCGGAACCTGCTACTTGTCTGATCGACTAAACTTGAACCTCCTTGGACTTGACTGGATGGAAAAATTACAAATGTTTGATGTTGCCATGAGTCAGATTTGCAATAGAGTACAAACCGAACCAGTACACTCATCATTGTCGATAGGAGAAATGATCAGGAAGCTAAAGCAGCAGTTTGTCGCCTTGTTTGAAGATGGTCTCGGCCACTGCACTAACTTCAAAGCAAAGTTGTGTCTTCGTGAAGGAACCAAGCCAGTCTTTAGAGCAAAAAGACCGGTACCGTATGCAGCCATGACAGCAGTTGATCAGGAGCTCGACCGACTGGAACGAGCCGGTGTCATCACCCCAGTGAACTACTCTTCATGGGCTGCGTCGATTGTCGTTGTGAGAAAGCCGAACGGTAAAGTGCGAGTCTGCGCCGATTTTTCGACTGGCCTGAATGCCGCATTGGACGACCGATATCCGATACCAGAGGATATCTTTGCCAAGCTGAATGGTGGGAAGTGTTTCGCCAAGCTCGACTTGTCCGATGCCTACCTCCAGGTTGAGGTTGATGAAAGCTCAAGAGAATTGCTGACCATCAACACTCATCGTGGCTTGTACCAGTACAACCGCCTCCCTTTTGGCGTGAAAACAGCACCAGCCATTTTCCAGCAGCTGATGGACACCATGCTCGCGGGAGTTTCTGGAGCCGCGGCGTCCCTGGATGATATCATTTTAATGGGTCGGACAGCAGAAGAACTATTTCAGCGGCTCGCTGAAGTGCTTGTACGTATCCAGTCATATGGTTTCCGTATCCGCGAAGACAAGTGTACCTTTTTTACACCAACCATCAAGTTTCTCGGTTTCATCTTCTCAAAAGACGGTCGTCGCCCGGATCCAGAAAATATCCGAGCTATTCAAAAGATGTCCCCACCTGTGGACTTGCAGTCGCTGCGTTCATTCTGTGGCCTAATCAGTCATTACAGCGCTTTTCTGCCCGAACTACATCGCCTGCGTGCCCCGTTGAATAAGTTGCTGAGCAAGGGCCAAACCTGGAATTGGACACCAGAATGCCAGACTGCGTTTGAGCGGGTCAAGTCATTGTTGGCTTCAGACTTACTACTAACTCATTTTGATCCTTCCCGGGAAATTGTCCTTGCCACAGACGCATCGAGTCTAGGAATCGGTGCCGTAGTTTCCCATACGTTCCCAGATGGATCTCAGAAGGCGATCGCACATACCGCCAGGACGCTAACGAAAGCTGAAAGAAACTACAGTCAGATCGAGAAGGAGGCATTGGCCATAGTGTTTGCTGTGAAGGAATTTCACAAGATGCTGTATGGTCGCCGCTTCAAACTCTTGACGGATCACAAGCCGCTGCTGGCCATTTTCGGCTCGAAGAAGGGAATTCCTGCCTATACAGCCAATCGACTCCAACGATGGGCACTTACATTGCTGGGCTATGATTTTGAAATCCGTTATCAGTCAACGAATTCGCTGGGCCAAGCAGATGCGTTGTCACGCCTCATTGATTCCCAGCAACAAGAACACGAGGACACCATCATTGCCTCAGTTGAGATCGAACCTGATGTCAAATTCCTGGTGAACGAGGCACTACATGGTATGCCAGTTACGGCCGATGCTGTGCGGGCCGAAACGCTTCGAGACCCAATCCTGAAGAAGGTGACACACTTCTACAGAACCAGCTGGTCACGTTCGTGTTCATCTGCCGAAATGCAGCAGTTCTATCGGCGAAGACATTCGCTTTCCATTGTGGACGATTGCATCATGTTCTCAGACAGAGTAGTCATCCCGCAGGCGTTGCAACAAAGAGTGCTGCGACAATTCCATGCAGGACATCCAGGGCTCAACCGAATGAAAGCGCTTGCCAGAAGTTATGTGTATTGGCCATTTATGGACAGGCAGCTGGAGCAGCTAGCTAAAAGTTGTGGCAACTGCGCTACCGCCTCAAGGGCACCGCCAAAGACTGAACTCCGCTCATAACCTACACCAACTAAACCTTGGAGTCGTGTTCATGTCGACTTTGCAGGCCCAATCAATGGCCAGAGCTTTCTCATAGTGGTCGACGCTTATAGCAAGTGGCCCGAAGTGTTCCTCATGAGAAGCACGAAAACCAGCGCAACCGTCTCTAGGTTGCGACAAATCTTCAGCAGGTTCGGCTGCCCTGAAACATTGGTGACGGATAATGGAGCACAGTTTACTTCGGCCACATTCACGGAATTCTGTCGACGTTGCGCCATCAACCACGTGCGGTCTCCACCATTCCACCCACAATCGAATGGCCAAGCGGAGAGGTTTGTGGATACATGTAAATGCGCTCTCCTCAAATCAAGGAGGGAGGGAGACATAGAGGAGGTGATCGACCGCTTTCTATTTCTGTATCGATCCACACAAAATTTACAAACATCGGGTGGAATATCACCAGCAGAGGCAATGATGAAGAGAAAACTTCGCATGCCATATGATGCAGTTCGGCCATCCTCAGAGTCCATAGCTGGTGAAAGGAACCTAAAGATGGAACGTGGTTTTAATCGGCGGTTTGGTGCCAAGCAACGTTCGTTTAGACCGGGTCAGCCAATACTTGTGCGTGATTATCGGGGTGGACATGCGAAATGGACGCCAGGCACGATCCAGCGCAAGCGCGGAAGCGTCATTTACGACGTGCTGGTTGGAACGCAGGTATGGGTACGCCATGCAAACCAACTGCGAACAACAATGTGTCAGCCACAAGCAACAGAATCCACCAAGCTTCCATTTGACCTGTTGACAGACAGCTTCAACTTGCCTACAGAGCCAGTAGAAGAACCCTGTCATCAGACGAATAGTACCAGACCGCAGAGTACGGAATTCGAATCCAGAACACTACAGCCAAGGCGATGCACCGGTAGGCGAAGAATCCCTTCCAGGAGGCTCCAGGTTAATCCCCGGCTAGCATTCTACACAACGGCAGCAGCTTCAGGAGGGGAGGTATCGGAGAATCAGATAAAAACATAAAAGAAAAAAGGGAAAAGATATAATGATGATTGAAAGCTGGGCTGAAGGGAATCGCCTACCCGTGCGGTCGATCAGGCAATCGATCGAGCGGACGAATGCGTTTTCAAACACCCGGCTAATTGGACTTTTGCCTCAGGGTTGAGAGGACAGTGTTTTTCGGCGGCATTTATCTGGCTACGTTGGCAGAGTTTTTGCCAACACGTTTTTCGTGGTCAAGGCTGTTGGAATTTTGATTTTTCTTCGGCTGGGCTAGAATTTTTTGCGGAGAAATTTCTGGGCAGTTAATTCGGAATAGCGAAAAAAAGTGAAGATCTAACAGAAACCTTCCTTGAATGGCTGAAGTTTGGTCCGTGTAAAGAGATGCTCCTTCTGACAATCTGAAGCACACATTCCGAAATGCGCTAAGAATGTTCGGGATAGCAGATTTAGGTAAATGGTTGCCTCCGGTAACGCCGCTGAGTACCACCAAAAACGTACAGCGGCCTGAACATACAAAAGCGAGTGACAAGATTGAAAGTCCGGAGTGAGTTGCTATCCATTTCTCAATCTTTTTAGATAGTACTTGGTTGCGATGCAATTGATAGGCGTTTATAACAGATGGACGGAGATCTAACGTAAAATCTAAACACCATAGACAAGCATTTTTAATCATCGCGCGATCACAAGGAGCTGGGGTCATCGCGTAAACCTAAGTTGACACTCATGAGACAGCAAATGATCAAGACACGTTGCGACGACTTTGCCTCCACAGCAGAGTGCATTATGGGGAACGAAAGCATGTCAGTTAATGGAGGGAGACATTTGTCGACGTCGGATTGTCAGTGACGCATCCTGCGTCGATGGCTCAGGAGTAGCTCTAACGGCACAGGAACCGCAAGAGTGACAAATAATGCTCAGGGAACCGGTACATAGGGGCGAAAACAGTGAGACATTGTAAGCGGCAGTGAGCGAGATTCACTGTTGATAATCCAGTTACACTAACCTGATGTGATTGGTCTGCTCAGTGATCTCCTTCATAGCCTTCTCGCGTTGTACGCTGTTATTTTTACGCTCTTCCGTGACATTCTGTAGGCGCTCTGACAGCTGTTCACATTCCTGCTGCAACTTCTGCTGTTCAAACAGTAGCATGCTTTCCGCTTCGATGGCCTTGCTCAGTTGGTTGTTAAATTCACACCGATCTTTTTCAATGATCGCCGAAGCTGGAAATGGCAATTGCCGAGCAGAAAACATTGAATTAAAGTGCAAAAAGAACTAGGTCAGCAACAATGAGCAGACAAGAGAAGCAAAATGAACTAAATGCTAAGACAGAAAATCGCACAACAGCTGATCAACGCCGAAGTCAAATACGAAAAAACAGGATAGATGAGGATACATTTAAAGCAGTTTTCCTCGGAAATTTGTAAAGTACAGTAGAGGGACGAAAGCTTGTGGATGTACCAATCTTGCAATGTCTCGTCAGTACAAGTAACGGAAATCGAGTGGCATTCATATACCTAACTGTGGGTGTGACCATATACGCTTGAAGTGGAAAGTGAATGAAGGAAGTCCAGCATCTCTTTGAATAAATCACAGCGTAATGAGTTTAGGTGAATCAGATGGAAAATGGCACATGTACGATGAGGGTAGCCTGGCACAGTAACACCGCCGATACTGTTTTCTGAAGCCAGTGTAAACACAAGACATGTCCGTGAATCACTGCACAATCGCGTTCCCACATGAGTCCACGGAATCGTGACCAGTCCGTTTGATGGACTATCCCGGTTCCCATGTAGAAGTTCCCTAACAGTAGTGCTTCAACAGTGCAAGAGGAAATAATATTTGGATAAAATAACTTTAATTCAGCATATTTCGAGTACTCACATTCGCCCACTTACGTAATATTAGTGAAAAGTTCAAATGAACTAGTGATCAGTGTCAGGAATCGGTAATTAGTTAGTGTCCATAAATCAAGCATGCTGACAAAGCGGAACAGAAAAAGCCTAAATGCCAAGTTGTTTGAATAGATGGGGCTTCAGATGCCAGATGGCGAACCGGATCAGGTTCGGACTATTTTGTTTGTTAATAACCTTGAATGCTTTGTGCAGTCGAGTAGGTGCCGGACAATTGAATTAGCAAACAATTTAGCACCAAGCAAAGCTAGGTTCCGCGGGATGTGCATCGAAATCCAGGTTAACAGAGTTCTGTCAGTCCGGTCGATGTGCATGCTACTGTACATATGGCTAAGGTGGTAGACGCAGGCGGCGGCAACATGAGAGTAAGGCTTATTGGATTTTTGCAACAACTTTCTGGCTTGGTGCAGCAGCACGAGCTCAGTTGCGAAACAGCATCACTTTATAGACTGGCGTAGGCGACCACAGAATCTTACGTATTTTTGGTCCTCTTTATAGGGCGGTGCAACGAAGAGCTTGGGAAACTCAGTCAGTTTTCCGTTTCTCCCCCATGTATGACAATAAACCTATGGTATAAGGCGGACATGAATCTTTGTAGTTCCCTCTCAATTGATATTTCCGAACAGATTCACCGAGCTCCCAAAAAAGAAGCACGAACCAACGAGCGTTTGTAGTTCATGGGACGGCAGCTGTTGAAGATTAGATATTGCCTCGTTTAATTCGGTTTATGGTAAATCGATCTTTTGAGCGAGTCATTGGATCTCCTCTCCAAGGCTATATCCAAGAAGTGGAACTTGTCTGATTATTAGTTTCCCATGATGACAACTGTTGAACGTTTCTAGCATGTTTTCCGTCCGATGAGCGTCATCAACAACCACAAAAGTTTCCTTAATGTGGGACGGAAAAGCACGTTTCTGTATGTGCTGACGCAATTTAGTATTTCCAAATGGGGCACAAAAGAGCAACTAAAATGGCCCTTAGCCTTAAGGATCACAGCCCTCCCTTGTAATCCCAAGGGGCGCAGGTTCCAACCTGCGTAGGGACCGGGCTACTCTCGCATATGCGACTGATGGTGGTGGATGCAGGGCCGCGAAGCGTTGGTGTACTGCTCATGACTTTCATTTTATCCAAAACGGGACTAAGTGGACCACACATCGCTACGCCCTCAATGTGCCGGTATAAGTTCATCATCATCATCATCATGGCATAAGTTGCCAAGGAAACAAGCTCACTGGACATCTTTGTGTGGAGACAGAGTAAGGTCTTTAGTACTCGGATACGTGATCGGCCCAAAGTAGCAAAATAGTAGACTAGCGCAGTGGGGATCAAGTCGACCAGTAAGTTGAATGAATCTAACTGACACAAAAATCCAGTCGATAATACCCAAGGTGTTAAACACTTACTCGGTTGTGTTAAGAAGCACCTTGACCAAAGATGATGTGTGGTATAAGGATATAACAAACAGAAGTGGATCAGGCCTTGGCATTTTGAGGGGGTACCTCAGGGGCAACATCGCAAACTAGGTGCACAATGCAAGGAACAGTAAGGATAGAAGCAAAACAACTGTCAGCAAACCTGGAACTAGATGGAGATGGTGGTAGACACGCCGTCAATACTGACGGAAAATCCTAGTTGCTCGCCAAAGACAACCAAATGGATGGAGAGTTCATGCCAGTCTTTGACATAAAGGCAGATGCGTTCAAAGTGTACAAAAGTCTATGTAAGCAGTGTATAGAAGAGTATATTAAGGCTGTACGAATAGCATGTGCGAAGTAACCGGGACGATTGTTGGCGAGTAGAGCATAAATAAAAACGCTATCTGTGGTAATAAAAAAAGGATGGAACACGATGATATCATTGAACGGGGGTTGGTGAAAATGGCACAGAAAATCGGCATAGAGCCAGACCCAATCCAGAAGTTAGGAGCACGGCAACGTGTCCTGAACACAGCACTCAGCGTCAACAGATCTATGAAGACGGTCTGTGTGTAGAAAAAAGAGGCCGTGAAGCTGACACGCCATGTGACGTAGATCAAAGCGTGTGATAGAGCCGCCGCCATGGCTTACAGCGCCAAGTTAACAACAAGTATGGGATCCAGAAAATGAGAAAAAACACGAATAAGTAAAAAAGAGTAGAATGTGTGAAATTTAGCTACTTGAAGTAGGGAAGAGAGTTGTTATTTTTGACGATCGCCGACCACTCGACAACGGGGATAAAGAAGCGATAGGACGTCCCACCTCGACGCTGCTTATAAACACTGAGTGATCGCCGAAGTTGAACCGCGAACACTCAATTGGATTCGTTCAAGTGGAGAACCTACGTAAGCGTGCTTAGAGATCTCGTTATCAGCACCGAAAACCATTGGATTTGGACATAAGCACTACCGACGGAATCAAGACTCATTGGATGCAGCTTTAAAAGTTTATCGTCCGTAGGTTTGGAAAATACCAGTACCACATAAAGTCTATTACTGGCAGACTTGAGAACAGAAGGGATATAAATGAAAAACGCTGGTAACCGGATCAAGTAGACAAATAACGATACTACCTCGTGGCACATTGTATGCGAGAACTTTCGTTAGAAAGTGCCTATTCTCAGACATGACATCAAAGTTTGGTCTGCAGCGCGCAGAAAAGCAGATAGGGCGAGAGATTGACTACGGGGCCCTTGTAGTGAGCTGATTTAGGTAATAACATAAAGTGCATGTCGGGTCATTTCTGACCACAATTGACGAGATACACGCGACCAAGGTTAAGCACAAGCGAGTATGTGGCCACTTGACCATAGACTGTATAGTATACGCTTTCATCGGTAGGAGCAAACGGAAACATCTGGCGATCCAAGTCAGTTAGGTTGAGTTGCTGACACAAACTGCTGTTCTACATGTTTGGATTCTGAAGAAAGCGGGCCGCTCGCCTCTATGACATTTCTTATCAAGAGGATAATGAAACAGTGTAACCGACCTTTGAAGTTGGTCTAGTATAAGTGGTTTGCTTTAAGATGTTCAGTAGCACGCACCGCATCTCAATGTAAAAGATATGCAAGCCCCAAGTGAGGTCAAGGTAGAGCAACGTTATGATAGTGCAACACCATCCATCCCTGGATTTGCCTTCTGCAAGCATCAGATACGAAACCAGAAACCCCTGCACTGAGGAAATCACCTCGACTGGTGACGAAATGTCTACAATAAAACTGCCTAGAGCGGCGAGCAACTCAACTGAACAAATCGCAACAGAGCAACATTGGAAACACATAAGATGTATCAATCTCGAACGGGAACACAATGCCAGGGGATAGATAAGAGTATCAAAGGAGAAGCAATTGAAGCGCACAGCCGATCGAAATCCTTCCCAAAATTGTTTGCCTAGCTTCCAATTTGAGGACGGTTTGTCAAACGATATCAGCAAAGTGGTGGGTGGAAGCAAGAAGTGGGGTGTCACGGACGGCACGCAAAACAGTATCATTGGTCGCTCGGGTAACACAGAACAATGGTGGAATGTGCAAGTGTTGTGAGTAGTAAATAAGGTGCGGCAGCAACCCAACGTACCACTTTGCAGTAAATCATCCGCAATGTTCGCATTTCGAGGCTGGAGAGCAAATTTGTTCTTTAAATTGGAATATGATTCACAAAGTTCTTCCAATTGCACTGAAGACATTAAACAAGACTTCTGAAAAATGAGGAAGGAGGTAAAGATGAGAAGAGATGGTAGTGTTTTTTAAAGGTTGTTTGCAAGCAAATGGTAAGAAGAATGAGTAGCTCCGTCAGCAGGAGGAAGTCGCGGAAGCGATGTGACCATTAGCCCAGCAGGGATCATCCACAAGGAAAAAGAGATACTGCGCGAAATGAACACGCTCACGTGATCGACAAATTCTCCTTGTTAGAGGGTATTGTAACCGACCAGAAAAGAATACTAAATTCCGACGTGAGCAAACTCGCCTTTAGCCCAGTCACTGAGCTGAGGCGAATCTACCTATCGCTAACCGCGCCGCCAGAATAACAATAAATAACGGCAAGAAGTGATATTGAACGCAAATATAGTAAAATGAAAATAAAGATAAGGAAATAGCGCGTTAGACAAGTCGGATGGAATGAAAATTCAAAAGATAGACACAGTAAACCGATGGCTGGAACAGCACTGAATATATGACTGTTATGTCTGGTAGAGACTCTAGCCACTTTACGTAGACTATCCCGAAACCCATCTAGGAGTACGGTATGTACCAGCCTGACCAAATCTCTGCGGTCAGTTTCTTCAGGATTTTATGAAAAGTCAAACTGGTCCCATCGTATGTTCGTCCAACTTGGTGCGGCGACGGCGTATAATGCACCCTAAGGAATGCGATCAACAACCTAGGGATGACATGATGTAGATAATGTAAGCAGTTGAGCATTAGTAAGCACTCGAGTGAAGCACATGAAGACTTCTTGTCAAAAACCAATTGGCACGCCTCACTCCAGCTCACCCGGTGTTCCCACCAGATGTCAGCAACACTCCGCAAGCACCGGTAGTCAAACACGGCAAGGCGTTTAATGTTTTCACTGAAAATGCCCAAGTCTTTGATCCATACAGTAACGCCGGCCTTGTCGCAGCGTTGTACATCCACGTTTCACTGACATGCTGATATCTCGCCATCTCCATAGATTGTTGAGCCCCTGGAAAGCTACACGGTCTTGCTGATACACGAAGTAACTTCCACAGTGATGTGAGCACCTGAGGTGACAACTATGAAGGTAAGTGAACCAATCAACCACGTCCAGTGGCTGCTGGCTGAGAGCTAGAACCGGTAGCGCGTCAGTCCCTTGAGGGCGCAAAGCATATGCCGAATCATGCAAAGCTACGCGCCAGGTTAACCAGTAGTGCCTGTATAACCACTGAGTTCGACCCGAGGAAAGATATGCCCTCCTCATACTCAAGGTTTGCTAACAAATCAAATGGCAGGACTTACACTTCGGAAGACTCTAAAAGAACGGAATCATATATGAGCACTTCGATCGCAATGTAGAAGAGGTAAGATGATGTAGGTCAAGCCAAGCGAAACCAACTTGGATTAGGGAACTGAAGAATCAGCTTCCTGTAGTAGACCCATACCCGGCCACGGAAGTCAGGATAGAGGCCTCAGAATGAAGAGGAGTTTGTCAGTAACTCCCCTTAAGGATAGACGGTGCCAAAATAAAAACAAATAACCATGGTGATGGAGATGAGATAGAAAGCAAGCAGAAGATAAATAAAAAGATTGGAAGAAAGTGAATGAAATCAATTGAGGCGTAATAGTAACAGATGGATACAGGGCACAGGACTGTTAGCTACCTGGATCGTTGACTATCAAGACTGACAGAAGTGACGGCACCCATACACACATAGACTCACAAACGCGAAGATTGACACTGCGGTAGCAAACAAGACTGGTGCGGGAAATAACGGTGCTGAGCCGTTCAGTTTCTTTTCCTGTACCGTAAACAAGGCGTCGAACACGCTCGTTGCTTACGCGGTGTTCCCACCAGATGTGAGCTTAATTGCGAAGGCACCGGTGGTCGAACGTAACTAGCTTCTTTATGTCCGTTGATCTAAGGGGCCAGGTTTCACAACCATACAGTAGCGTCGAGCGTACCGCTGCACTGTACACTCTACCCTACAGGATGAGAGTGATGTCGCGCCGGTGTCATAAGTGGCGAAGGTTAGCAAAAGCGCCTCGAGCTTTTGCTATACGGTTCGTGATCTCATCTTCAATCCCACATTGCAGAGGCCCAGAAAATCATTAACTTAAAACAATACAGCTATGGTCAAGGATACGAAAGCACAGTCCAATGGTTTCGCAGTTCAGCAAATTTCGAGGAATAAGTTTCCAGCCACTGATCTCAAGATGCTCCCTCAAGACAAGCCACCATCAGCATGTTGGCAATGCGGAGACTAGCATTCTGTTAGATGGTGTCCATTCAACAAACATCTGCCAGAAATGTCGTAGACGTGAACACAGAGAAACTCATTTCAGATCCAAGTCATTTTCAAACTGCTTCATGGTGCACGAAAGAAAACCTACGGTCGTTTCGTGAAGAGTGTGAACGCCAATTTTACTGACGATGTAAGAGATCACAGAAAGGAAATCAGCATCCACATTAATGAAAAATAGGCGCGTTTACAGTTACGGCTTAACATTACGGTCACATCAGGAAGGCTGTGGAGGATTGTCGGGTCGTCAGATATCAAACCTATCAGTCAGCAGGCGAAAAGTGCATCAAGTGCCGAGTTGGAATTGATTGGTCAAGTCGGTTATGAGCGTCGTTATGCCCACTTTACCGCATGGGGAACAAATTTCGTCAAGAGCCACCAGAATTTGAATCTGCTGGGTCTGGACTGGATCGAGCGTTTCAACCTACTTGATGCTCCGATTAACCAGATTTGTGCAAGTGTCCAGATACACTGTATCCATCGAGCGCCTGCGACAAAAATATGTAGCAGTCTTTCGGGAAGGCCTCGGTAAGTGCATCAAAGTACTAGCCTCATTGTCCCTTTAATCCGATGTCGTTCTAGTGTTTAGGACGAGACGCTCCGTACTTTGCGCTGCAACACCAATGGTTGACTAGGAGATGGATCGCTTAGAGAGAGCAAGAGTTATTCATCCGGTGAACTACTCATCTTGAGCGGAACCCATTGTTGTGGTCAAAAAATCCAAACGGCCAGATTAGAATATGCGCCGCTTTCTCAACGGGTCTAAATGCTGCATCGAACGCCCACCATTACCCTTTACCGCTCCCAGATAATGTGTTTGCAAAAATTGAATACAGGTAAATTTTTCGCAATGCTGTATCTCTCTGATGCATACCTGTAAATCGAAGTACATGAAGCTTCACGAGAATCACTCACCATCAATAGGCATCGAAGCTTATACCAGTATCACCGTCTCCCGTTTGGAGTCAAGTCTGCACCAGCCGTATTCCAGCAGATTATGGACACAATGCTGACAGATGCCGATGGAGCAGCCGCATACCTGGATGACATCATTGTTGGCGGAGGTAGTGCTGATGACTTATCCGAGAAGTTGGATTGAGTTCTTGGCCGTGTTGAGGAACACGGATTCAGACTCCGACCTGAGAACTGTACCTTCTCTATGGACTCTATTACGTTTCTCGGCTTCATAATCGACAGGAAGGGCGGGCGTCCAGACCTAGCGAACATCGAGGCTATCAAGAAAATGCCGTCGCCCGAAGTGGTTGCAACATTAAGGTCTTTTCTAGGACTTATAAGTCATTACAGCCCGTTCCTACCGCACATGCATCGCTTGCATGGCCCACTCAATGACTTACTGACAAAGGATAAACGCTGGAGCTGGTCCGAAGAATGCCATAACTCATTTGTTTCAATTTTCTACCGACGCATTACGACCCTACTTTGCCTGATTTACGGACAGTAACCATAAAATAGATTAGTCCCATAGCTTAAGCAAGGCTAGCTGAATAGCTTCGGAACCCCCAGAAACATCGATAATGTTTCACAACCTCAGGTCATCAGAAAGTAGCAGCGATGATACCTCAAGCTCCGCGGGTAGTTCACACAAATAGAGAACAGCAGTGGTCCAAGGACCGAGCCCTGCGGCACGCCACTGAGGACAGACTGCCTAAACGATAGGCCACGGCGTACCCGTACACACTGTTCGCTACCATCCAAGAAGGCAGTCACCTAGTGACGCCCAATTGGGCGTCCATGTACCTAGTGGGGAGATCAACGAACTGATGCAACGGTACTTGAAGCGTAAGCTCAAGTAGATCAGCGCCGAATGTGCCTGACGCTGAGTTGCAAGAAAGATCTGCCCAGCAAACCTCCGGGAAGTTGAAGTCGCCCATCACAAAACACCTGTTTGCGGACTGGGAGCGAATAAAGCCAAGTACCTCTTTGGATATGCTGCCAGGGCTTCTATACACAATTACAACTGTAACCTGAGCCGAGGGTGTGCTAATCACAGCCGACAGAGCTTCAACAGTTTTGTCTGCCGACTGAAATAAGCAAGTCTTCAAAACGCCAAGTTTACAGTTCACATAAAGAGCGACGCCTCCTCCCTGCCGGCCAGCGGAGCGATCGCATCCAAATAGTGCGTAGCCAGATATATGTACTTCACCATTCGTGATGTCCTGAGACAGCCACGTTCCAGTGAATGCGAGTACATCGGGATGAGAGCCATCTACAAGCAGACCTAACTCGTACACCTTATTCCTTAGGCTGTACACATAGCACTATCTGGGTCGTGCGCTACCAGAATGAACAGTGGCAGGGCGGAAAAAGAATTCCCGGCTGACTACCCGAAAACTCACTAACAGGAGACCTTGTTCACCGGCCGCTCGCCTGCTTCCGAGGTTCTTGATAGCCTCCCTTAACTTTAGCCTATCGACCAGCAGAAGGTCCGGCAGAATACTAATATTAGTACCTTTCAGTTTAAAGCAAACCGCATGAGCGTTGCGTTCCTCCAAGGTAGAGAGTACAACAAGAAGCAGCCGTGGTCGAGGGTCTGGTGCATTAACTGGGACGTTCCCCAGTCTAATCAGCTTCCTGGCAGTAACGCCTGGAAAACCAGGCGGAAGAAGCTTCGTTACGCACATTTTAAGCCACTGAAGGTCGTCCAACATGTGGTTAGCAGGAAGAACAGCAGTGGATTCAGCCGCGTTACGGAATATAACGCCACTATCCGTGAAAGAATCACCACGAAGGGGTGTATTAACCCCATGGTTCTGTGATTTGACACTTGGAGCAGGTAACTTTAACACTGGTGATGGGACTGTCCTTTATACCTTCAGATGATGTAGCGACGGCAGCGTGTTTTTCGCTCCACTGTCGATGTCCTACTTTTTCGGGTAATCGAGTCCACCGAAAGGCTGTATGACAGATTTGGTTCGCTTTTTCTTCTTGATAACGGGAGCAGGGTCCCGTGACGCTTTGTCGCTATGAGCAGAGTCAAGCAAATCGTCAAAACGTGCTTTATCAGTGAGAACCGAGATATCCGGCCCCTTCAGATTCAGATGGACTGGAACGATAGTAAAATCCCTTAAGTGTTCCTTCTTGAGCGGACCGTTGAGCCAGGAAATAATAAGGTGCTGGGAGATCTTGATAGATCTAAAACGAAACACCCGAAATACACCCTGATCAACCAATTACTGCCTACGTTCCCTGCACTAGCAGTCCCCGCTGTGTAGGTTACGTGAAGTAAGAAGTAGAAAGTAAATGGAAGATAAAGGGGAATGAAAGTCATTTAAATGAAGGATAGCACCAAAGAGTGAAGAGAATGACAGAATAAAAACTAAGAGTTGGAAGATGGATATGGTCAGGAGAAGAGAAGTAGTGCGTGTGGGAATCGTCGCCTTCACACAGCCGTCAGACGGCTTGACAAGTAACAACACGGATTGTTTCCAGTGTCGAGACAACTACAAATTCTTGTTTAGCAGAGCTTGCGGGTTTTCCATGCTCTTTCGCTTTACTCTAATGGACCCTCGAACCAGCTATTCGGCGTTGATCAGGGTAGCTTTGGATACGACGTCCGAAGCAGCTTCATTTTTGTGATCCGCAGCCATCTGGATGGGTGAAAATGATTGGTGCCACAAGTTGATCTCCAGTGTAAGCGATGAAAGCTGCGTTCTTGGAGACCGAAAGCGTCGTCATGAGCAGACCAATCGTAAGGTGAATATCTGAGAGCATCGAGAACGAACGCCCTACATTTCGCAGCCGGGTATCAAGTGACTTCTCTTATACGAAAATCCGCGCGGGCTTTCCGGCGGTTGTAGCAATTGGCACAACTGAAAAACAACTTTTCGCTGGAGGCCAGCGATGCGTACTGCCCGGTATTCAGGTCCGTGCAAAGCTGGTGGTACCATCGGCTGCAAACCGCATTGCATGCCGCCGGAATCGTCAGATACTGACATATTGCAGCTTGAGCTGCCACAAAGTGCGATTAAGATACAGATTCAGATGGACTGGAACGATAGGAAAATCCCTTGAGTGTTCTTTCTTGAGCAAATCGTTGAGCCAGGAAATGATAAGGTGATAGGATTTGATAGATCTAAAACGAAACACCCGAAACACAGCCAGATCAACTAATCACTGCCCACGTTCCCTGCACTAGCAGTCCCCGCTGTGTAGGTTACGTGAAATAAGAAAGAAGTAGAAAGTAACTGGAAGATAAAGGGGAATGAAAGTCATTTAAATGAAGGATAGCACCAAAGAGTGAAGGGAATGACAGAATAAGGGCTAAAAGTTGGAAGATGGATATGGTCAGGAGAAGGAAAAGGTTTCGTGTTGCCACCCAAGAGCGTCTAACTGACGCTCGATACCCTTAACCGTAGGTTCACTGAATACACTTTCTGGAAGCGAGTTCCAGCGCTCGATAACTCTACGTGATAACCGAGTTTCCGCCCTGATCCAGTCAGAACGCGGCTTGTGTAGCTTCATGGGATGACCTCGACAGAAAGGAGCCAGCAGTAAATGGTGAGCAAGTCAAGCAGGCTCTAAATTTAAGGGAAACATCATGTTAAGACACTGTTAGTGAAAAACAGCAGCAAAAGCAGGCCGGTTGAAGGGTCTCCCAAGTCTCGCTTAATGCTCCAAAGCTTGATGAGTTACGCACGAAAGGCACGAGCACTTCCGTCATAAGCTGGGCAACTACCATTGCTCCTACAGATAGTGCAACTAACGGCGTTGCAAGTAAAAATAATCTTACTGTAGCCTTTGCGTCTGCTCCACAGAAGACGAGCCAGACAACCTGCTCATTAGATCCAAGCACACAAAGAAACTGCAGAACAACCGGTTATTACGCAACCAAAAGGCGACGACAGTGATATGTTCAAGCGTCCTAGAACCCACTAGCGAATCGTTAAAGGATAGACAAGCCAAGGAGTCAACTCGCGGAGTTGAAGTAACCTGCGCACTCGGACTGAAATTTCTCCCAACTAATCTTACACGCCTTTCACAAAATCTAGTATCTCCACTCGTAGAGGAACCCCGGTTACTGCGAGTAACGTTGGACAACGCGCTTGACTTGGAAGATGTTCTCTTATCAAGCCACAGTCTAGTAAACTCTTCTGTCAGTGCCCGCATTTTGCTTGACAGGCTAAAGACAAAAAGACAAAAGTTGAAATGCGACATGAGTTCGTCACATCAAAATGAGATGAAGAATATGGTACTGGTTCGTATTGTGCCAGAATTGAAGCAAGACGATAGCAGTGAGCGACAGAAGCAGGAAATCGAAGAATGGAGGTAGATCGCAGTGCTCTACGACATGCAGAATATCGTGGCCGTTGACGTCACACGTCTAATTGCTTCCACGAACTACCAAAGTAGCGGGCCACGAATGTTGCTTGTTACCTTGGCTGCGCCAGAAATGGTATCAGTGGCAATCCAAGCCTGGCAAGACAACAGAAAACTTGGGCCACCAGAGGTACTGCTAAGACCATTCCTTCAATTAGTACAGATCTCCGATACAGATGAGCCAGCCTCACTTGTACTTATCTCAAGGCAGCGAAGCTTGCGAACAACGGTTACAAAAGCTTCAGCAGACCGGCAATACTTATGCCGGTCACCCACAGTTAACTGCGCTCCTAATGCGTCAAAAATGCCATGCTGCTACACCAAAGCTCAAGGGTTGTATTCTAAGCTTGCGGAACTGCATCATCGACATGAAACAACAACTTGGGACCTCATTGCAGCTATTGAAACTTGGCTCTCAAACGACATACCTGATCCAGTGATTTAGCAGAGTGAGCTGTCAGTCATTCGAAATGATCGTCCTTCTCGCGATAGCGATGTTGCACTCTACTATCGATATTATTTGCAATGTGAGGCTCTTACCGAAAATTCCCTCTCTATTCCCCATGCACTACTTTGTCGACTGCACCTAGCAGATGGAGAGGTTGTTTCACAGAAGACGAGTGATGCTTGCTTCTTACCAGTTATTTATAGGCTACCGAACTCATCAGCGGGCAGCGATAACGTACTGTTAAACGCCCTCCGCTATGCTGTTGCACAAAAGTACTCTCACTAGTTTATAATAGGGGACTTTAGTGTTCCTTCAATGGCAGCAATGTCCTCTAAGGGGCCATCATATTAGTCGAAACACCTTGAGTTCATGCATATGGTCGTTTTGTTTGACCAGGTGCATGGACCAACTAGACACAGCGGTTCCAACAAGCTATCACTCCTGGAATTATTGCCTACTTATGAAGAGTTGATGGTTGAGTCAGTAGCATACGATCCTTCATTGGGCCGCAGCGGCCATACAATACTAACGTTTGGTTACGTATGTTACGCCAGTATTGTTGCTAAAGAAAACGTGACGCAACTAGCTATTACGGACTATTTTAAGCTCCACAACTAGGCAGAAACGGTTGTCTGGGACCTGCAGACGCACGACTCAGCGAATGAAGCGTGAAATGAGTTGGAAGACAAGATTTACTGAGTCCTACAATCAGCATCAAATGATGTACCATTACGAGCACCGCTGCTTACCAATACGTGGAACTGGAGCAGAATACGTAAATGGTCAACGATAGAGATGAAATCCGGAGGCAACATTCGCTAATCCCATGGTAGAATTACAGTCAGCAGAAGCTACTGAACGTTGCTCATTAAAGTCGAGAAGTACGAATGGCGGGAGAACATTGTGCTGAAATGTGCGAGTAACACCAACCTACTATACAGGAGGGGAATGGAAAAAGGAAGGTTAAGCCCGGTATACCACCACCCAAGAAGGCCAGTGGCATAACAACTACTGCCGCGGATGCTGCCAATACTCTGTTCCGGCCGTTTGTATCGGTAGCTACAAATGCCATGGAACATTCTCCCTATTAACTGTCAGCAACTGTCGTTGGTTGATCCGGTGTCACCTTTACTTCAGAAGCCGGTGCAAGCAGATTACAGGCTCTCCGGAGTACGGGGCCACTGGAATCAACATGAGCTGTCCAAAAGTACTGAAAAACATTTCTGCCACCATAACAGTACAACTTGTAAGGTTTTTCCAAGGTAGGAGTAGCTCCCGTACACTCGCTTTTGAGTGGCAAAATGGAATTATCACTGCAATATACAAGGGAGGTAAGCGATCGGCTTCTGCCACTCACCGATCTGGTACGCTCCTTCCTGTTTTGTCAAAAGTGATGGAATCGGTACTCGAAGATGAAATGACGCGATACTTTGAAAGAACAAATAATTTCTAATGCCCAACATGGTTTCAGACGCAGACAAACTTATCGCAAAAATTTGCTGATTACTCAGGACTCATGGGCCAGGGCAGCTGAGGAAGGAGGCCCCATTGGCGTTGGATCGGCCGGGGCCCGTCTACAAAAACCCATCAAAAGTATAGATTACCACAACTTACCTGAAGCAATCCATAACCACCTAACCTGTGGTCTGGCCTGGTAAGCGTCCAATCACTCGCTTATGGCTTGTCAGCAACCTCAGGCTGCTCAATCGACAAGGAAAATGTGGCGTCCCCGGGGTTCCAACTGTTTAGCGACAGGGCTCCAGGACGTTGTGGATTTTCGCCTAGCAACTGTTCTCCCTATAAAAGGCTACTGATATCTGTTTACTAGCACTGCGACTAGGCGAGTGTGACTCGCCTCTAACTAGGTTTACAGCCCCATGATTGTCCAACCAACTACACTCCCACCACGGGCGTCACACCCATTCTCACATTATCCGCGTAGTCAATCGCAATTGCAGCGGCACGTATTCCAACTCGTTTAACAAATAGACACACGCACTCCCATCTACATGTGTAAACCCTGCTCCAAAGTTCATGGCTAACCTACAGTATCTTTTATACCTTCCCCACATTTGGTTGTACCTTTAACATGATCAGACCTACGTAGGCATGTCTCGCATTGCACGAGCATAAAGCAGTTGTTTATTTATTTACTTTGAAATTTCTAAAGCATTCGAAAGGGTCAAAGAGTTATTTCTCCTCCAAAAGCTTGCTGCCCATGGCATCAACGGTTCCCTGCTCACATGGTTAGAAGACTACTTATAAGACAGAGCAAGCAAGGAAACAGTCGCCGACACCCACTCTGCAAGCCTGTGCGTCTCCAAAGGTTTACCCTAAGGAACCGTTTTGGACCGCGACTGTTTTAATCTACATTAATAATCTTTCAGTAGACATTCTATCTGCGATGCAAATATTTGCAGACGATTTTAACATATGGAAAGTAATTAACTCAGCATCCGACCGTGTCTACCTCCGGCAAAATCTGGCTCGGATTAACGAATGGGCAGAAAGGAACCAGCTCCGACTGGACCTGGCAAAGTGCCACCTGCTGACGGTGCACGGCAGCTTCTACAACCCATACAATACGTCACGCAACAAGTGACTAGTAGACGCGGTTAAGGAATAGTCGTGCAAAAGATTCTTGGCAATTCGCTCAAATGTTCGAAGCAGCAAGTGTGGCGAACTTGGGCTTGAGACTTTTGAAGCGAGCTATCGGCACCTATGAGCGACCGCTAGTACCAGTGCTGATAAACTCCTATATTCGCCCTCACGTTAAATATGCCATTCTGACCTGATGTCCATGGTTAAAAAGAGACCTCCGCCTATTGGAACAGCCCCAAAGAAGAGCTTTAAAGGCAACACGCGGAATATCCGGTCTAATTTGCGAACTGCATCTTCGGGTACTCGGTGTGTTCTCATCAGAATAACGAAGGCTTCGCGGAGACCTTACTCTAACTTACTGGATACTAACTGAAAGCGAGCATCCATGTGTATCACTGTTGACCCTAGCCCCTTACAAACAACGCCGAGGCAACAACCTGAAACTAATGACGCAACACACCCGTCTGAATGGTAGCAGGTATTTTTACTCACATGGAATTTGTTCTCACTGGAATGCACTATCAAGATGTGTGGTGAAAGCGTAAGGCGAGATCTTCCACAGCCACTTAGACTTTCAGCTTCTTGCTAAACGCTATACAACAGTTTGATAAAGTGCAATGGTTTAATCACTGCTACCTCACCTCCTACGTTAGAACATATTGAGGTTAATTTCCTTTCGCATATCCATCCTGTGGGTCTTGTAAAGTTCTGCTTTTTATCACCTCCTACACTACTGAACTACTGAAAATTGAACAATATTAATCGCGCTCTATGCTTACTGAAGTTGTCACGCAACCTCGGTCCCGACGGAGACCCATCTTCCCTAGTACTACTTGGAGGCGCGGAGCTTCCAATCTTTCTTCTTAAAGTTCCCCCTCTCCGTGACGAGCGAAAATTACCCAACCACATGTCAACACAATAAATAAATACGTAACTACACATGTCTATTTCTAGACTGGCTGGATGCTGCGTCCGTAACAGATCAGCTCGACGTTTACATAACTCGCATGCTCATGCATGAGAGTAGGAAAATTGTACGAAGATGTGCCTTGTTGGCAATTAAGACTGCATGGACTTTGTTAGGTGTACAGCTGATTGGGTTGTACGCGCACACATTGAAATTCTTCCGTCTCTTCAGGAGATATTGAGCTCCTTGATTTGGTTTGTTGTGAAAATTGCGCAAAGCCGTGGTGGTGCAGTTCTTATTTGGAAACAGGAGCCAATTCACCACAACTTCCCTATAAATTTTTGGACTATTTCGGCACGCTCAGTCGTCACATTTATTGGTGCGCACATGGAAAGAAATAAGAGCAGCGGAATTATAAGGAACATGATAAGGTTAAAAATAATTTCTAATGATGCAGATAAAAATGAAACGCCTTTGTTAAGAGGCATACTAAGGCGGCGCACTTCAATAGGAAAAGACAAATTAGGAAAAAGTATAACCATTTGCTTGCCCTAAAGTTGCTCTCTGGCCCCCAATTTCAGCCTGAGTAAATCTCAGAACAAAAGTAAACCCTTCTTAAGGCTAAAACATTGCGAAAAACTGTGCCGAAATAAAGTGTTCAGAGTACGTTAAAAGTAAAAGCGATGCAATACGTTCAGTAGTTCACGTTATTCGCAATTGCATGGCAGTCTACGAATAGTGTCACAAACTGGCTGTCATCCTACTAACGATAACTATCGGCCTATAAGCCGCACACCCGTTGCGTCTGGAGTCATGTAAATGATAGTGAAGTTGAGAATGCTTCATTTCCTACTGCAGTGCAACCTCATCAATAGGTCTTAATATGGAGCATGGCTGTATACCAATGAGACTCAACTGCAACCAGCTCCACCACCGTTGTCCATTACCGAGAGTTGGACACGTCTTCACACTTCCGAAAATTATACCTCTGAAAAATCCAGGCAGCAGAAAGTTTGAAACTTCGCTCACCTGGACACAGCAAGACGACTACTCGTGATGTTCCCATCCTCAACCGGCCTCAACAATTATGGCTGCCCTGAGCAAGCTATCTGTCCAGCCAACAGAGGAACTTGGAAGCCAGTTGACTGCGAATAACCGAATATGAAATCAGTCGTCCAGCAGGTTTGCCATTTATACATTAGTGTTCAAAATGCTTTACGGCAGTGTTGCAGGACGTTGTGGGTTTTCGCCTGGCAAGCGTTCTCCCTATAAAGAGTCACAAATGTCTGTTTAACACCATTGCGACGTGGTGGATGTGACTTGCCACTGAATAAAGTCACTGCCCACAACTACATATTGGCAAGTCGACTAGCGTCAGATTTCAACATTTTCCCGACACGTACGAGAATATGACACTCTCCGCCTATATGTACCGTTTCACTGAACTTATATTACCTTGACCATTTACACTACGCACAATTGAATCCAAAGTATCGTTATGAAACACAACTGCCTGTAAACCTTGATCAGCCTGATTTAGTGTGTCTCTATAAATCTGAGAATAAACTATTTATTTATGTATTTATTTATATCCCCCTGAGGTCTTTAACATCTGTATTCCTGCCAACGCTTCCTGTTAGTATTCCGACCTAAATATTACGGTTCAACCTCAATAAGGCGATATGCCAGTCTCGCCCCGATAGTCTCCTGCGCTCCGATCACTGAGACATTACCGATAAAGGATCGGCAGACCCAATGAGCTGTTCACATCCCTTCCACTTCTCCTCAATAGTAGCGTTTTCGTTCTCGACTCTATGTTTCCTTTCCGCGCTCCTGTTTGCATTCCTTCTTCAAGTGGAGGGAAAAATCTTCGAGGCCGGCCCTAGTCAAGCCACGCCCGACCAGTCTCCTGCGTTCTGACTGTATCCAGAGATCCGACACGTAAACGTTCTAGGATCTGCAAACCCAATAATCTGTTCCTCTCACCGTGAGCACTGTGTTCTGCATGCTAACTACTTTCCCGTTTGTCTGAACTGTCCCAAGTATCCCTTGGCTTTGCTTAACTTTAAAGCCCTGCAGGCTGTTGGACTATCCCTTCACAGTACCAACCCCACGTCCTATAAGGGGACTAGTTTAATATTCATGCGATATCTAGTACGAATGGCTCTGCATTGCGACTAGAGGCAAGCTTCTCACATCTCTGTCTATCTTGCAAACGTTTTCATTACTTTTCCCCTGCTAGCACCCTCCACTTACGTTGTAGTTAAAAGCGATGACACTGTTTGCTCTGCTATTTGATGAGCCTCTCCAAACCTTGCGAATATTCCTCCTCACTTTTCATCAATGACTAGCTTCTCCTGACCTAAGTTTTATGTTCATTTATTACCACCTCTCCAGCCGGTCAAACTATATGACTGGGTGCAAGAGTCCATTAGACCTGCTGTTTTCCATTGCTGTCCGTCTGAACGCTTTCTGCGACCCGTGGCTCTCATTGAAATGTAAGCAGCATTAAGGTCTGCAGCCTCAATAGCTATCCCTTCACAGTACCGCCTTCCACGTCCGATGTTACAACCTCCCTGCTGCTGATGCTCACGAACTCTTTCTCAACGAGTCAGTGGTTTACTCCATATGGAATGTACCCCAACCCTTGACGATCAGCTTCTCCTCACGTACGCATTACCTCTACTTCTAACCATATAGCTAGCTGGCTCCCCTTTATCACTGGACGTATACGTCCATCAACTTTGTCTGACTTCCTTCCCGTATGTCCCAAATGTTTCTGTTATTCCATGACTTTCACTGATTTGAAAGCTGCGGGCTCGTTGGCTATCCCTTCACAGTACTGTATTGGAGTACTCGATGAATAATAAGGCGCTATCTCTAGTACGACTGGCTCCGCATCATGACTTGATGAAAGCTTCTTCCAAACCATTTTAGTACTTTACCTTTTTCAGCACACTTCAATTACCTTGCTGCTAAAGCGACAACCTAGCCTGTTGCTGTTATTCCTGGGCCTCTCCAATCCTTGCGAAAAATCCGCCTTACGTTTCCTCAACAACTAGGATCTCTTGCCTTGCTACATCTCCAGTTACTAACCGTGTAACTCGTTAACCTATATGTCTGGAAGCATGCGTCCATTCGGTCGGTCTGCTTTCCATTGCTGTCCGTTTGAAATCTTTCTTTGACCTGCGACTTTCGTTGACATAAAGCAACAATAAACAATGCTGGCACACAGGCTACTTCGTCACAGTACCGCCTACCACATCCAATTGTAGAACCTACCTAAATAAGGGTACTGCCGCACACGAACGCTTTCTCAATGATCCAGTGAGTTGACCCATGTGGAACTTCACCCACCCTAACTTCCTTCCCTTAACAACCAGCTCCTACTCTGCGTCAATATAACTTCTTTTTGACACCTAGCACCTAGTGGTTCACCTAACCTACGTAAGCGCAGATGCGCCATCTTATTCCACAGATGTTGCTACAATGTATCGCTTGTCCCGCAGCCCTGGCCTCGCTTTTGCTACGGCCCGTCTTCTATCACTATAACCCGCTCTCACTAAGCTGACAACTCGGCAGTATACGCTCGGTTAATCTCTCACTAACTAGCGGCTTCGCCTACGTACTTAATCCGGCTCTTATCCTCACTGTTTTTGCGTCCATCTGGCTTGCTTTTGGCATCGAAACACTCCACCCTCGAGCGATGCACATAAGTTATCAAAGCACCGATACGCCGCCCTAATTTACAATTAATGGTTCATAGTATTGCTTGTCCTACAACCCAGTCCACGTTTTAGCCGTGGCCTGTTTCCCTTCATTATAACTCTCCTCCACTTAACTGACTGCTCGGCAGGTCATGTTTCCGTAACCTCTCAAAATAGGGCGGCTTCCGCTATGTAGTTAATATGGCAGTTATCCTCACCGTAACCTGCGTCCAGCTAGCTTACTTTTGACATCGTAAAGTCCCAACATCTGGTGGTTCACCTAACCTACAGCAGCGCCGATGCGCCACCCTAGGTTACAGTTGTTGGTTCACAGTATTGCATGTTTTGCAACACATTCTTCTCTTCTACTACGGCCTGTCTTCTTTCACTTTAACCCCCATCATTTAACTGACTGCAGGGCAGTCCAGCTTCCCTTATTCTCTCAATAAATAGCGGCACCTGCTACGTAGTCTATCTGGCACTTATCCTCATCCCTGTCTTATTCCACTTGGTTTCCCTTGACACTGTAGAATGCCACCTTGCGAGGCTCACATAATCTTTAAAAGCGCCGATGCGCCGTCCTATTCCACAAAGGCCGGTTTGCTAGTTTTGCTTAATCAACAATCAAATTTTCGCTCCAACTACGGCCTTTTTCCCCCATGCAGTCTTCCTTCACTTAACTGACTAATGGGCAGTCCATCTTCCCTTAATCTCTCAAAATAGTGTGGCTTCTGCTACGTAGGTAATGCAGCTCTTACCCCTCTTACCCCTACCATTCTTGCCCCATTGAACGGACTGCTACACCAAACACCCCGTGGATGTGGAAGCGCGAACATCAATCTGCTTTTACTTGTGCAAAGAAGTGTCTGGCTTCCGCACCTGTGTTGATTCATTACGATAGTGAAAAACCGTCACTCTTACAGTGTGACGCCTCTCGATCCGGTCGGAGAAGTTACATGTCACAAAATGTCGAATGGTATCATGCGCCCGCTTGTGTCTGCCTAACGAAGTTTACAAGCCACCGAAAGGGATTATTCCTAGTTGGCTAAGGAAGCCCTAGCAGTTATATTGGCGTCAAACGGTTACATCAGTACATTTGGGGCAACTAATTCGAAATGCAAACTGACCACAGACCACTGATATCCATGCTGAACGAGTCAAAGGGAATCGAGCAATGTTTTCGTCGAGAATGCAACGTTGGGCATTAATATTAAATGGATATACATATCGAATTTCCCATATTCCCGAGTTGAACAATCGTACAGCGGATGCATTAAGCAGGTTATCACATGCGATCCCAAAGGAAATACTGGAGGAACCAGTAGAGCTAGTACACCTAATGCAACTTCTCGACACAATTTCATTGACATGTGACACCATAAGTCAGTGAACCATTCGTGACTTAACGCTATCTTCTGTAGTACGAGTTACCAAAACCCGCTGGTCTACTACAGTTCCCGCCTTTACGCACAACGGAATGAACTCAGCCTTCACGATGGATGCTTATTTTGGGGATCCCGCCTGATTCCACCGCTAAAAATACGGCCGTTCATCCTAAACAAACTCCACAATGCACATCCAGGCGTAGCCCGAAGGAAAGCTTTGGCGAACGGTTATTGCTGGTGGGCTGGCGTAGATTCAGAAATAGCGAACTATCTAAAAGCATGTGGTCTGTGTCAGTAGTATCAGTCAATTAAATCTCCCGGTCGGTACACTCTTGGTGTTGGCCTGAAAATCCATCGCAACGCACACATACGGACTACTTTGAACCCATTAATGGTGTATTTTTCCAGCTGCTAATTGACGCTCATTCGAAATGGATAGATGTGCATCCCGTTTCCCACCCTAATACGGAAACAACTATCTAGAAAATGCAGACGTAATTTGCCAAATTTGGGATACCAAAGCCACTCTGCACAGACAATGGGCCATATTTCACTAGCAAAGAATTTGAAATCTTCATGAATAGCAATGGTGTCCAGCACGCCCGTACAGCTCCATATCATCCTGCTTCTAAAGAGCTAGCAGAAAGGGCGTTGCAGGCAATTAAAATAGATCTCTTGAAGCAAGAACCAGGAGCTATTCAGATGAGATTAGATCGCTTACTGTTTGCTTACAGAAAAACGCCAACGGATGCCACCGGTAAATCACCTGCGATAATGTTTGGCTGGACACTCCGTACCAGACTGGGTTTTCTGTTTTAAAATCCTACAGCACAAATAGAGAGAAAACAAGACAAGGCTACCGCATCACAAGATGGCGACGACTCAAGTTGGCAGCCGGGTGATTCCGTATACACACAACTTCCCTATGAGCGCTGCTGGTAACCCGCAACTGTAATTAAAGTTGACTGTACCCAAGCAGATCTCGAATTAAATGGTAGGATAGTACTGCGACACAGATCACATAGGCCTACATTTTGTTGGGACGACAGCAGATGAACATGTGGATGAATCAGAGTCGGTTCAGCCAGAAGCGGAAGCAACACCCCAGCATTCTGTACAATCGTCAGATGCACCAACGCTTCGTAGATCTCAGCATACGCATAAACCCGTTGACCGTTTTGTGCAAGGAGTATAAACGTTTCAAGAGATGAGGGGATGTCACGTACGCGAATGACTTCGATCCGTTTACTTCAGGTATGCGTGGATTGGTTAACACTCACACCAGCCAGCCACTCAGCTGACACGTTCCTGTCTCGCAACACAAGTTCCGTGAGACCTGTACCTACCTCAATTGATTGATAAACTACTTGTTGTTCAGACGTCTTCTGCTTGCTAGGATTACGTGTCTCGGAAGCGTGCGTTACATGCTTAGCGATACTACGCTTTGCAAGGGTGTCGATATTATTCGCCCAGAGGCACTGGGAGTAGCAACAATTCAACTGGTAGAACCGCTGGCTCAATTCGTCCGACGCTGCTTACATCAGAACCAAGTTCATGCCATGTGGAAGCTTAGAATAATAACACGCCTTCGGAAGTGTGGAAGCATAACCGAGGCTTCAAAGTACCGCCCAGGTTCCCTTCTCCCTATCCTGTCCAATGTGATGGAATCCATCGTAGCCCATGCGCTGTGGTGGGCTATTTTGAAAACTAAAATTATTATTTCTGAACAGCACGGCTTCCGTCAAAATCGATCATGCACAACGAATTTGCTAATAGCACGGAGTAGCTAGACCTTGTTAGCCGCCGCTGGAGAGGATGTTGATGTGATCTACCTGGATTTCTCGAAAGCAACCGACCATCTAGATCATCGGATACTTCTTTCCAAGCTACAGCGTTACGGGATCGTTGACCCTCTTCTAAGCTGGATCGCCAACTATCATTTTTAGCGGTAATTGATAGTCAGAGTTCGGTGCTCCTTCTCTGACATCATACAAGTTGAAGGTGGTGTGCCTCAAGACTTAGTGCTGGGTTACCGATTGCTTTTTATATTTATCAATGCTTCCATACAGTCAAGTACATCTAACTCCCGGCGGTTTGCCGATGATGTCAAGCTTTGGCTCAAACTTCAGAGAAATGCTGACCTGCAACTGCTTCAGAGTAATCTAGATACGGTACATCATTGGTCCATCAAAAATTCCCTGTGTTTCAATGTGAGTAAAGGCAAGTTGCTCTCCATACTACACCAGCGCAACCACTGTTACAGGCTCGGAACGCATGTACTGCAGCGAGCTGCCACCGAATGAGATTTGGACGTCCTGGTTCCGGATGATCTGGGTTGTTCCAGACAATGCGCGAACGCTTCCAAAACTGGTACACAACATACGGGCCTATTACGACGGGCGTTTGGACAAATAGAATGCTCTATTTTCCGGCAGATACTTAGAGCGTATGTTCGTCTTCATATCACAATATACAATTCAAGCCTGGCACCCATGGCCAACACACGACCTTTGTGCATTGGAGCAGCCCCAACATCGCGCATCAAAGTACTTTATTGGAATGCAGCATTTTCCATACGAGGAAAGGCCGGAACGATTAGGGGTATTCAGCGGACGTTACCGCCGCTTACGAGTTGACTTGATAATGGTGCACTTAATTCTGCACGATCCACATCATGTGTGCCGATCTTTACTGAAACTCAGCAGTAATACCAACTTAAGAGGACATTCGCTAAAACTGACAGTACAGTACAGCCACCTGGATTGCCGCAGGAATTTCTTTTCTGTTCACGTATGTCAACCGTGGAATGTTCTTCCATAATCGGTCATTTCTGCACCATCACTGTCCATCTTTAAAAGACGTTTGGATGACTCACTTACTCACCTACACTTTGTTACCTAGTACTACATCTCCAGCCCGCTCTTGGAATATACATTTGACTTATTTGCTGTTACATGTTTTTGCTGTAAAACTACACGGATGGCAGGACTACAGGTAAACAAACGACAGGTCCCTGTTTTAAACGTAAATAACCAACTGCTTTTTATTTTTCAATAACCCTGCAAAACCACCCGACGGGACATGTAAGGCATTGCTTCTAAACCCGTAGAAATGCACTGTTCATTGTCCAACGGTCATTTGCTAAACACACACTAGAAAAAATATTCGGTCAAGAACTATCCAGAGCGTTTCCAACAACTCCATCTCGATCCGCTTTGGTTGCGAAGATTAAAACATAACTTGGCACTGCTGTACAACTTGACTCCTGGCGATGCCTAATTCACTCTCTTCACCCTAACACTGCAGCACAGTTCCATGCGGGACATTCGTACTAAAAACTTTATCCTGGTTATAACACGATGTAAGACAAATTTCGGGGTTAACTGCCTTTTAACCAGATATGCTTCTCTGTGCAATCGGCTCCCAAACAAAATCAGGCCGTATGCGACTGTGCATTCATTTGGCAGTAAGCTGGGTAGCTACTTCGACGTGGAAACCACTACGCCCTTTTGTTCGTGGGGAAGTCCACTTGATGATATATTTGATGAAGGCCCGGAAAAGTTCTAATGGGTGTATTCTAACAATTTACACGGTGTAACTAGCCCTTTGTTTGCGATATATTCAAAATAAAGAAGTGTATTTTACCTTCGCACAAAATACTAATATATGAGACATGTACCAAGCCAGAAACAGACAAAGATAAGAGCAAATATTATTTGTCCATGCAAGAGCATGTTATTAGCTGTGCATATATGAGCTGTACCAAGTATGGACACAGCTTTCCACTTGATGAGAAATTACTTATATTCTTCTTTACTTCACCGTTGGCAACGACTGGGTCGATCTCTTGTGTGGATGTATTTAAGCTTCCAATGCTAATAATTATATGCACGCAATGCGTATTGCCGTTGGTTCCCTGGCGATACAAATGTGCTTTACTCGAAATCCAGTAGATGGTATGGCATAGGTGGCTTGACAGAAATACAGCCCTACAGATGAGTTAATTGTGATGGCTTACTTACTATAAAAAGCAACATCGGCACACGGCCAGATGGGGCATGGAAGCGCGGGAGAAATCCATCAAGAGAATAATCCGCATGGAACCAGGTCCCCAGAAGACGGTTCCATTAATGATCGTATTACTTCACTTAAACGTTTTATTTATCTACAGTTATTATTTTTTAAAACCTCACCATCTACCCAAAAAATTTAACCGACCAACTAGCCATGTCCGCCAAAATGCTTGAGGACTGCTTTGGAAAATTCGAAAAGATAACGACTGCTCCTTGCGATTCTGACATACACCAAGAATCGCAACATCCAGTTGGACTGTACCTCGCACCGACGAGGAATTTACTGTTGTGGTTTTATTCGCGACAACTTCATATTGACCATGCTAGAGCCTGGTACTAACTGTGCAGAACTGATATGTGTCAAATATGGACGCAGTTTCTCCCTAAAAAAAGAATGATACCCATTATTATTATTGATATTAGTAGTAGTATTACCATTATTATTATATTGTTGTTCCTCGATGTGTCAAAAATGCTGAGCACTTTATTTTTAACACCGAGCCAAATTACAAAATTATAGTCGCAATACTACCGCAGCGCCAAGATTATAAATATGGTTATTTTGATGGAATGAGCACACTCAGATAAGTGTGTCAATTAAGGACACTAGCTGACAATTGTAACACCGTGCGCCACTTTGTTTGGACCACCTTCGTAACCTCGGTGTCCTTCCGGTCGTCGTGAAGTGGACTGCGGACGCGTGCTCCTGCGCTCGGTTGCTCTTAGCTACACCATAACTTTCCGGTGTCTACTCACCCACAGACTATCGACACATCGTTCTTCGAGATTCGTACTTACTAGGTGCCTATCCAGCCGCCTACGCTCAGTCTTTGCCTTCCATTGCAAGTCATCCGGTATATTGCGACCTACGACTGGAAACGAATACGGAAGAAACTATCACCTCGAACCGGACGCATACCACATACTTCGCAACCCTACCAGTGAAACCGATTAGCGTACTCATATGAAACATCGTGCACAATGCGATCGAAAGCTGTTTAAGGTGGCGGAACGCTAAACCAGCGGGCCGTCTACCTGCAAGCCGTCCGTAACATCTAGCCCCACTGGAATCGCTTCGTTTGATCTATGTACGCAAATACGTACTATCGCTGCTCCGAATCCAGCTCTGCCGGAGGGGTACCGTCCTGGAGTCCGTTATGACTGCTAGGAGCGACAAGCGTGATGGTACGTAAGCCGCTTTTCGGACCACGATAAAGTACCAGCACTGCTCAATCTCTTGAGCCCCGAGGCATATAGCAACGTCGCCGCTGAAGATATTGTTGTTGATATGGTCGATGCAAATACTTTCACCCGACTTAAGGCAGCTCTACTGCCCCCGCTGCATGAGTGGGAGTATGGGCGGCTGTTTCATCAACGAATGCAGCAGATTGGGAAACGATTTTCGTGGCGGCGTTGCGAAAACTCGCAGTAGCCACATACCCCAACGACAGCCAAGCAGGTCGTAAGCGAAGGGTCCTCGCACAAGCTCTACAAAGGACGACAGACCCTGATGTCCGGCATGAATTTCTGGAGAGACCGCCAGCCGCATTGCAAGAAACACTGCGCGTGGCGGCGCACCGAGAGCAAATACGCGAAGTATTGGATCGAGGCTGCCAGCAGGAACGGAATCATGCCACCCGAGTTGCACTTGTCCACCGAACATATATCCAGATTCCGACCACCCGTCGAATGCGGAAAGACCCACACTAGCAATCAACCGGTGTTCGACCACTCAGCCACTTACGCAGTCAGGCCAAAACTGCCCCTATTGTTGAAGGTTCGGAGAGACAGCATACGCCTTCGGACATAACCGAACTACCAGGGCCTGCTAATTTTAGATATGATGAGGTGGCAGTCCTACCGTAATTGGGCGTATGTGGGATGGTGCTAATAATAATAATAATAATAATAATAATAATGAGTAGACGGATTTGGGTATGATTCGATTTAGTTCATCGCAATTAGGTTCCAAGCCGCATACGTAAGCTGCCAATCCGGAAAAGCACCAGGCACGCGCTTCGCCTGATTGGGGCTCGCTAGTGGTGCGCATCCATCGGTCCCCTACTAGGGATCATACCCACGACCGCTAGAGGCTAACGCCAACTAGCCAGCACCTTATGCCACTGATCCATGGGGGACGACAGCTAAGCATTACGAACTGAAACCTAACTACGATATAGCCTGACCCATCCTCCACTGCTCTGCAGAGGACAGTGATTGGCCGTCACGGTCAGGTCTTCCCTTGCCAGCGCCGTGAATCCACAAAACAATTTTGAATACTGGTAGGGCTTGGATTTTTGATTAGTAATGAGTAGACGGATTTGGGTATGATTCGATTTGGTTCATCGCAATTAGGCTCCAAGCCGCATAGGTAAGCTACCAATCCGGGTTCGATCCCCAGTAGGGGACTGATGGATGCGCACCACTGACGAGCCCCAATAAGCCGAAACGCGCGTCTGGTGCTTTTCCGGATTCGTAGCTTACGTATGTGGCTTGGAACCTAATTGTGATGAACCAAATCAATTAATAATAATAAAAATAAGAATAATAATAAGTATATTTCTCTTGATGAGAGAAACTGTGTCTATAGAGACACAGGTCACTTTGTGCAGAAGAATCCATGCTCTTGCATGGGTGACATGCATAGGTGGAGTATTGGGATATGCATTTCGTGTATTAACATTCTGGCGGATGGTTGAGGCCAAAGTCTAGTTATGAAAACATTGGTGTTTATATATGTTTGGGCCCCTCTTGGAATAGCTCATCGAGGGAACTTTCCCATGTGAATATGGAGCTTAGGGTAGTTAGATCAGGATAATTGACGAGTCTGCTACTAAATATTGCCCCGTTGTCACATGACCTAAATCTTATTGGTAGTTTATTCCACAGATAGCTGTATGCGACCAGGAAGAAATTAGAGCGGATGTTCCTTCTGGCCTTCGGTATATTAAATGTAAAATCTTTGTTGCGAAGCGCTCGAGATGAACAACGTTGTTGAGCTGTTGTTGAGATGTTAGTAGGTACTGGGACCGCCTGCTCCTTAGTGCATAGGCGTATGTTACCGCGGAACGCCACTGTTCATCGCGATGGGTCGATCAATTTAGTGGCGGCTAACGCCTCCACCTTTAAAGCTGCAGGTTGGATCACAGTTGATGTACAGCTGAGTAACCAGTTAAATTGCCACCGTGTTTCTTAGTTATGGACAAATTTCCGTGGAACGTGATATTAGGCATAGACTTTCTCACCACACGGGACGCTAGGATTGATTTGGCAGCAGTCTTAGTAGTTGGGGAACAAGTGATTCCCTTCGCACCAACTGACAACCTGGTGCTGTCATGCACCTCCGATGACACCTCCTGTCGCGGGCACGTCAAATATTCCCGTAAAGACGCGCCAGAAACCCCGGCAGAATGGCTGTGGAAAGCGAGGTTCGATTCCTCTCCACAACGCAGCAGCGCTCAGCCACTCCGAGACGCGGCCCAACTGCGCACCTTTTGACAATAGTCATTTGCAAACTACCACCCCGTCGTGGTAGCAATTTTCCCTCACTTAATGACCTATTGCATTGCCTGTGATTCGCCCTTTGTTGGTCGTAAAAGAGCCTTCAGCGGACCGCCTGTCTTTCTTTCCTCTTCGCCTGGCTTGGGAGTTGATAGGGTCACGTGATTTTGCGCGAGTCGTAGTTGGCCAACCTTCGCATCTAAGTCACTAGTGCGCGTCTACCGTAACCCCCTCTCGTGTGCGTCCGTTCCGAGGGCTCAGCGTCTACCCGAATACGTGCGGCTAGGATCGTTCTCACGCTCGCTCAATTTCTGTCTCACCAGCGCGTACTCCGGCTAAGCTAACGCTATCAGGTCAACGCAAATGCGTTCGATTGGTCAGCATTCCAGGCTGTTATCGTAGGCGTGCTCCAACCGTGCCAGCGACAATCTTATCAGGCGTTACGCAATCGGAACAGAGGCGTTCCCTCAATCATAACACCTCCGTACAAAGATTGATTCGTCGTCACCCAGCAAAATCTCCAAATCACACAACTGTTATAATAAAATATATCATAACCAAGTACCAGTACTCGCTTTGTTGGTCCAAGGACGATTTAGAATTGTGCAGTTTCATACAGCAACTTATCGAGACAAGCAACGCGCCATCGATCCGGCAATCGCCGCGGCGTATACAACCTCAACGCCAGGAGGAATTGAAACGCATTATAGAAAATATGCTCCACTGGGACATTATTCGGCCGTCCAAGTCACCATGAGCTTCTCCTATTGTCTTAGTCAAAAGAAAAACGACGAGCATCGCCTTTATGTCGAGTACCGGAAATTAAAAGTGGGTACGCGAAGTATTCGTTCCACTTGTCGCGAATGCATGACACCATTGACGCTCCTTCCGGATGCCGCTGGTTCACCATCCTCTACATAGCCTCAGGGTACTGGCAGGTTGAACTGCATCCGGATGACCGGTGTAACTGTTTTTATCGTATCATCCGGCCCATACGAATTCCAGACAATGCCCTTGGGGCTAACCAACGCACCAGCCACCTTCCAGCTTTTGATTCACACCGAGTGGACCGAACTCATTTCACACCACTGCCCAGTTTATTTGGATGACATTATTGTCCATGGCAGAACAGAAGAAGAACACAACGTATGCCCGAAGTTCGCTTTGGATCGTCCTGTGAAAGTTAGGTTAAAACTGAAATCTTCCAAATGCCAGTTCTTTAAGACAGAAGTGGCCTATCTGAGGCATATTGTCTCGAAAGAAGGAGTGTATTGCGACCCAAATAAAGTCGCACGTTTTAGCTCATGACCAGTCCAAACGAATGTGGATGAACTTTACAGCATCCTTGGTCTTGTATTCTACAATCGACGTTTGGTGAGCGGATTCGTGACCATTGCCGCTCGTTTGACGGAACTTTTAAAGTCGGGACAAATATTTGTTTGGAAGGAGGCCGAGTAAACTGCTTTCGAGAAACTTAGAACCGCGCTCTGCGAGGTACCAGTGCTGAAATTTCCTGACAAGCGCCCAGCCGTCGACCCATCCATTCTGAGTACTGATACCAGTGACACGTGTATTGAAGTAGTCCTATCTCAGCGTACACCCGACGGCTCCGAGCCAGTTATCGCATAAGCCATTCGAATCTTATCGCACGGCGAATGAAAATATTGAACGACCCGAACAGAAATGCTTGCACCAGTCTTCTTCAGCAAAGAATTTAGACATTATCTCCTTGACAAGGTGGCTCAATGCAGTACAGACTCCATCGAGCGTACCCAGGAAGTTCCGCCGGAACTGGGAATGCGCGTATGTGATAAAGGACGTGCTGTCCGATTTGACCTATAGAATTATGTGACCATGGGTACCGAGTTCGTCGAAAGTAGTACACCTTAATAGGTTAAAACCGTACAGGCGGAACACGGGCGTTGAGGACAGCGGCTGTTAAACGGGGGCATCAGAACGCCGTGTGACACTTTGTTTGGACAAAATTCGTAACCTCGGTGTCCTTCCGGTCGTCGTGACGTTGACTGCAGACGCGTGCTCCTGCGCTCGGTTGCTCGTAGCTACACCATAACTTTCCGGTGTCTACTCACCCACAGACTATCGACACATCGTTCTTCGAGATTCGTACTTTCTAGGTGCTTATCCAGCCGCCTACGCTCTGTCTTTGCCTTCCATTGCAAGTCATCCGGCATATTGCGACCTACGTCTGGAAACGAATACGGAAGAAACTATCACCTCGAACCGGACACAAACTACACAATACATCGTTCACTATATGATCGTTAATCCCAAATTGTGAAAGCATTTGTCAGAAATAACATCAAAAAACTAATAAGGTTGTAACTACATGTAATATTGCAGGTCGGAAATAATTGATGGGGTCTGCATTGTAAAAATGATTACTTCATTGCAAGGGACAATCAAAAATAAAGTTCCAGTGCAATTGGAATAATGGAACAATGGTTTGTAACGAGTAACAAAGCACAAGCATAATATGTTTCGTAGATTGGCAATAGAATAAATCGATATACAAATATGACATAAGTGAACCAAATACAATATGCATGGGCAAAGCGATAGTGTACTTGTGTTAAAAAGGATGGTTATGGGAGTGTGGTAGGACAGGCAAAACGAAATAGAATTGGCGATGGTTAATACACATAGCTGGAGAACAGATGGGGTACCTGGAGAACAACAAAATTCTCGTTCCGGAACAACACGGATTTCGCCAAAATCGCTCCTGTACCACTAATCTGTTGATTGCTGGTGCAAACTGGACGGAATCTGTGGACGCTGGTGTAGGAGTCGACGCGGCCTACTTGGATTTCTCAAAGGCATTCGACCGTCTAGACCATCACATTCTGCTCCACAAATTCCAGAAATATGGAATCGGCGATCCTGTTCTGGGCTGTATAGAAGACTTTCTCGTGCAACGTCACCTGAATGTGAGGGTTAGAAGCAACCTGTCGGAATCCATCGAAGTTCAGTGCGGCGTACCTCAAGGCTCGGTACTTGGACCCCGCCTCTTCCTGGTTTTCATAAATGATCTCGCGAGCGTGCTATCTTCTAAATGTTTGCTATTTGCTGATGATCTAAAGGTATGGCGTACTATAGCTGCAGTGGAGGATCACACAGTGTTACAGGAGGACCTGGACAATGCGTACACATGGTCCATCGAGAACATGTTGCATTTGAACGTCACCAAGTGCAAAGTTCTCAGCATACGGCACAAGAGTATGCACAACTACCGCCTAGGACCACAAATTAAGCAGCGGGCTTCTCACGAGTGCGATCTCGGCGTGCTAGTTCAAGATGACCTCGGTTGTTTGAGGCAAACTGAAAAGGTAGGTAAGAAAGCAAACCAGTACCTCGGCCTTCTTCGCAGAGCTTTCGGGAAGTTTGACCCTTCAGTCTTTCCAAAAATGCTTAGTGCGTACGTGAGGCCACACGCGGAATACGCTATTCAAGCGTGACAACCCTGGCTCAAGCACCATCTCACTGCGCTCAATACTGCACAACGTAGGGCAACGAAGAGCGTCAGAGGTTTGACCAGCCTCCCCTACCCACTCAGGTTGAAGACCCTCAAAATATACAGTGGACGTTATCGCGTCTAACGAGAGATCTCATAATGGTGGACCTGATCATAAGAAACCCCAACCACCCATCGCATTCCCTTCTAATACTCAGTCAAAACACCCCGCTACGAGGTTACCAGTTTAAGGTAGTCACGCAGTACAGCCGCCTGGAATGTCGGCGAAACTCTTTCTCCCTTCAAGTGTCACAGCCTTGGAACGCTCCCCCCCCCTCCGGAACATGTAATTAATGCACCCATCATATCACTTTTCAAAAAACGCCGTGACGATAATCTATCACATTTGCACTACGTGCTATAGCCGATGACCACCAGATGCTGGCACTAATGCACAACAGATAGTGGATAGTGCCAAAACCCTACTCGAGAATGATTCACGCCAAACCCCTTGCACGAAATTTGATAAACGCTACTACTATAGAAACTGGATTTCTGTATCCTGTGGACCCAAGATAGTTGCACACGAGCAAGTGTTGTCCTTACTATCTTTTTTATTTTTTATTACCTATTATATGATCAATAACCACTCCCCTTATTGCTTTGTGTACGTTCATTCTCATTTCAAACTCCCTTTATGAGACAATGCAGTTATATCTGTAATCGCCCGAACTGACGACTTCATTATCCCTTGATCTACCTTTTTTCACGTTAAACACCCTACGGGACATGTCAAACACCTGCTTTTTTACCCGTTATAAATCATTTTTCATCATTGTTCAAGTAGCAAGCAGATTGCTCACCCCTCCGCACACATTTACTTGTGGCACTGTTGGTCGTAATTCGATAGTGGTTAGTTGACCAGAATAAATCCTGAATATACGTGCAAGTAACAAAGTGTATAACGTTCAATACGATGTCCAATCGTTCTTTTTTTGAAAAAAGGTAATGTGGTAGCTCAGACAACTGAGTTTGGAAGGGCGTTCCAAGGTTGGAAGACCCAGGAGAAAAGTGATTCCATCGATAATCGAGACGACTGCGTGGTTAACTCAGTTTCAGGCTATTTCCTCTGAGGTTGACTTTGGGGCTGAGTTTCAGTAGGTGGCGGCACACGTGAGTGGGGTTGCTCAGTATCTGGTAGACAAATATAAAGTCTCCGCGTAGCCACCGGTAGCGTCCAATGAACACTCAGAGTGTCTTCAGTCGTTTCTGGTACGGAAGGTTGCGCAATCCCTCGACACATTTTGTTGCTAGATGATGGAGAGTTTCGAGCGCTACAAGATCACGCATAGTCAAGGATGCCAAGCCTGGGTTGCGTATTCGACGTGGGGACGCACGTAGGCAGTGACAATCAGAAAGAAGATGGATACATCCAAACTCCCGAATGTCCTTCGCAATAGACCAACAGGCTGATTACCACTTGTGAAGTGGATTCTGAGTGTCTGGAACAAGCGAGGTCGTCCTGTACCAACAGACCGAGGTCACGTTTCTGTGGGTTTGTCGGCAGATCGTGCACCCCAAGTTTGTAGAAATAGGCGTGTCGATGGCGGATATGGACAACGTGGCACTTGTTCACATTGAATGGCAGTGCATTCCACATCGACCAATGCCAGGCCCCATCGAGGTCGCGCTGGAGGATCTCCTGGTCGTCTATTCCCTTGATCGCCCGCCAAATTTCAACAACAGCCGCGTAAAGCAAAAAGTTGAGGCGATAGCTCTCGCTAGATCTTTGAGGAAAACTAAGAACAAGTGAGGTTCAAACACCGAACGCTGCGGCACGCCGCTCTCCACTTGAATCGGGTCGGACAGAGATGTTCGGACTCTACCTTCCAATTGCCATTTGTTGAGGAAGTTACCAACGCATCCTAATACGGTACCGTCGACACCGTAGAGCTGCAGGTTGTGCAGAAGAATTCAATGATCCAAAGGATCGAAGTTTTGCCAAAAGTCCATGTAACTAACATCGCTTTCTGTCGCCTCGTCGACTGTTTCGGTCCAGTTGTCACGTGCTGCCAGCAGCTTCGTGGTACATGATCGATGTTCATGAAATCCATGCTGCTCTCTGCGCTATGATACCGGAACTTTCCAAGTAACCTATCAGTACGTTCGTGATAATCGTTTCCATGACTTCGGCGGGCACAGAGAAAAGCGTTACCGGATGGCAGTTGGCAGTATCAGACCGACTTCTTCCCTTGTGAATGAGGGTTATCATATCTCGTTCCCATATTGACGGTGTTGCGGGCACGTCAAATATTCCCGCAAAAACACGCCAGAAACCCCAGCAGAATGGCTGTGGAAACCGAGGTCCAATTCCTCCCCACAACGCAGCAGAGCTCAGCCACTCCGAGACGCGGCCCAACTACGCCCCTTTTGACAATGGCCTTTTACAAACTACCACCTCGTCATGGTAGAAATTTTCCCTTACTTAATAACCCATAGCATCGTCTGTGATCGCCCTTTGTTGGTCGTAAAAGAGCCTACAGAGGACCACTTACCTTTTCTTTCTCTTCGCCTCAGTTGGGAGTCGGTCGGGTCACGTGATTGCGTGTGAGTCGTTAGCTGGCCAGCCTTCGCGTCTTAGTCATTAGCGCGCGTCTATCCTACCCCCCTTTTGTGTGCGTCCGTTTCCGAGGTCTCAGCGTCTATCCAAACAAGTGCGGCTAGGATCGTTCACACGATGGCTCAATTTTCCTTCTCACCGGCTAAGCTAGCGTCATCAGGTCAGCGCAACTTCGTTCGAGTGGCCAGCGTTACAAGTCGTCATCGTAGGCGTGCTCCAACCGTGCGAGCGACAATCTTGTTACGCAATTATCTCAGAGGCGGCGTTCCCTCAATTATAACAGCGGCGACGCAATTATAACAGACGGCATTATGCTTTTGTCTAGCCAACACTGAAAAATCCGGTAAGTGGTCGGGCTAGGTGCATATTTATGCCTATTATTTATGATATTGGATAATACTGATGGTGTAGTAACAGAAGCAAATATAAGGTTTGAGGCTTGTGTCACTTGGAAAGTAGGCAAGTACTGCGCTCGGAAGGAGTTTGCCGCCTCTTTTACTGTGTGTGTATACCCACCAATAGCAGTGAGTAGGGGGGTTCCGCGCTGTACCTCTAGAAGTCCATTCACGTATATATAAAGAAGCTTGTGGTCCGAACGGAATCGTTTCGATAGCTTCTATTTGTGCAATAACTTGTGTTCACGAACCAACTGTACAGCGTAATTGCGCTGAGTTACGTACGCTATCCAAACTTCTGCGCTGGGATTGCTTTTGAGAAGGCCCCATGTCCGATCCCACAAGGCTTCTCAGGAAGGATTTTGGTTTGATGGGACGGTGGAAAGCTTTTGACTCTGATGCTTTGGTGGCTAGTGACGTGTAGGTTTTCAAGAGATTTTCCCAGGCTAGCACTGGAGTGCACTCAGTCATGTCCAACTAGCATTTTCAACGAATGCGCAAAAAACGGATAATGCCTAATAGATTGCATCTTTACGGACTCTGCATAGGAGTATTCAGTGTATCAAACGTAATCGAACAGTAAAGTCACGTGATTGTTTCGACCCAGAGGACTGCATACATTTAGCCCATGAACCATGAGCTCCTCGCTGGTGAGCACTAGATCTACCATTGATGGCTCATTCGCTGTTCTGAACCTGGTGGGATCAGTGACGTAGTTCTATACAGGTGTGCTATAGGCTAGCTCTTGTAAATAGGCCTTGAACTGTTCCGCCTCCGTTGCTGAAGTTTCCAAATCATGAATGTTGAAATCACCTGTAATGAGGATATGGGTGCACTTCTGATTTATCGCAATGCGAAATGCAAATATTAGTCTGTGGTCCGGATTTCGGTGGATTTGGGTGGTCGGTAAGCTGCGGACACGTGGCATGTATCGTCGTCCTTCAACCACAGTTTGCACGAAAGAAGATCAGTGACACACGGTTGAGGATCAGCTATAAGCTCACAACGAGGTTTGTTTTGTAACAGATGATCACTCCCCTCCCATACCCGTTCTGTAGTTCCGGAGAAGTGACATACCGGGTAGGGCGACTTCAGCGTCGGTAATTGCACAGCTCAGCCACGTTCCGGTGATCATTATTGTATCTCGAGACTCGGGTGCCTGACGGTGACGCAGTTCGACAAACTTACTAATAAGGCTTTGTGCGTTAGTATACAAGTAGGTCAGTTTCGCCGTAACCAAAAGTGAATCATTAGAGGTTGGAATAAGACTGGAGAGTGTGCCGGCCGTTGGGGGGTCGGCCAATAGCCGTTAGTTCGTAGAGTCGTTGGCATTTGAAGTTTGGCGGGGTTATATGACTGCTCTCGGCTGTCCTGGCCCTGTTGGTCTCCCGTGTTGTGTCTTATTCCTTCGGATGCTGAGCTTGTCATTAAATCAATTCCTTCACAATGCTGTATGAGAGGAAGAGTCACCAGTTTGGTCGTCCCCAATGAGTCGTTAGCCATCCGTGGCCGTGTACCCGCTGCCTTTAACCGAATTTCTGTAGGTAACCTCTTGCGGAATTTAGACCAATTATCTAGTATAAGCGGCGTCATTAGTTCAGACTGAAGTATCACCTTCATCAGCCGGGAACCGTTCCCCTTGTAGCTGGGTGAAACTGGAATTCTTGTCAACTACTTTGCAACGATACTGTCTAGGGAGAGTTCTTGGCAGATGTAACCTCATTGCTCCCTGTCACGTGGCTCCACTTGCGCAGGGGGGAAGTTTGAAGCTCAGGAACCCCGTAAACACTAATCGTCCGTTTTCATTAGGTTTACGAACTTCTTCTTGGCGGTTATTCTTTTTAGGATGTGCGTCTCAAGGGATATCCGGAAAAATACGCACCGCATGTGATGAGGTACGGAGCCGAATCTAAGACAGTAGAACAGCCTCTGTGTCATCAGTGGAACTCATTGTCACCCGAGTAAGTGGAGGTTCACCGTAATGCATTGAATTTTGGAGACGTGAAACACGTCTTAGTGTCGTGGGTTCAACTGAAATACCAGTTGCACTACAAATAGAATTCCATTGCTTACAATTCATCCACCAGCTCCCTTTTATGCTACTAGACCGATTCAGGAACGTTCGTGCACATAACAGTCAAACACCGTGATTTCTTCTATTAGCTGCATGTTTGAGGGCATTAAGGAAGACTGTTTTAAACGGTTTGATTGTTTGTGGAGGATGCGTTACCCTTATGTTACTAGGTGCTGCTACCGGAGTCAGGAGTGCTGTGTCCGGCTTTCGTGTGGAGGCAATTGATGCGTACAATGTTGGGCTGTGCTTTATGGTAGGCGAATTCGGGCTCGAAGCTGCCATCATCACCACTGGCTTGAGGTGGGCTGCGCCGATAAGAGGAGTGGAAGTAGGCATGTTTGTAGTATGTGCGCTTATATGAGTGACGTAAGCCAGAGGATTTAGACACAGACACTGCAGTGCGATTGGAGCATCTGGCTCTCTTGTTCGGTTTACAGTGGCAGCTTGGTTTGGCTGGTTGAGGTATTAGCGCGGCAATATTTACCTCCGATGGAGTGATCTTAGCATTCACTAAGTGCGCGAGTAGTTCAGTCAACCTATCGCACTGCTACCTGAGCAAGAATAAAAATTTGACAACGGGAATGACTTTACATGTTAGACAAAACCAAAACGTGTCAGCATCCTTGTTTAGCTTCCGAGCTCCTTGAACAGATCTCCCTATGCAATGCGGAGGGTACGGTCTAATGCAGCTAGAACAGGTTACCCCGACCTAAAGGACTCTATCGCAATTCTCCGAACCGCAAATGCGGCGTTGCACCACGTTTGGAATTCTGGCTGCAGTACGTTCCATTGTGATTGCCAGTTCTGCGGATGTCGCTAATTTCAAAGTCTACACGAGTAGGCTGAATCCAAAAAGCTGTCGCTCAAGCTGATTGTCGGGCTGACAAAGGTTAGATTACTGTTACACGCAGGTTAGATTGTTGTAGAACCAATCCAAGATGGCGGACACCGATGACTGTTGGGCCATTCAATGAGATCTCTGAAATTAGCCAGGGAATATCCACAAACTTTGCACAAATTTAAAAATATACCAAAAGAAAAATATTGTTGAACAATTCCCACAGAAAAACACGTACAACACAGCCCTCCCGAAGCAAAAGTAGAATCCAGCACGATAATCCAAAAATCAGCGGAGTCCGTGGGTACAACCAACAGTGGGATGCGTACAGCCAAAAGTGGGATATACCGCGTCAGTGTCGCTATAGCAAGTCAGCAGGTAAGAGGTCATCGAGCGTAGCCTAGATTGCGATTGCCGTTTCCACGCTTCCATTTTGTCTTCATTATTGTACAGCAGCCATCTGCCGTGCGTATTTTCACGCCATCCGCCCACTCCCCTCACGCCAGGTCCTCCATCAACAACTGTGACAATGCCGCCCAGCTCACCACAAGGTGTAACACAGGCACACCCTCCATCCAGCTATGACTCTTACTTGGTGGTCATCCAGCCGCTTACGAAGTACCTCATTTGTTTTTCAGCCCCCTCGGTTCATTACGGCCTACGTACTCCCCGGAAACAGAAGCCCCCGGAACCCTCAACCGGATGCATACTATATAATCGTTGCAGCAGATCCTAGTGTGACATTTTAGTGAGCCATAAGATAAGGAGATCGTCGTACCTTGGTTAAGCCTCCATCAATGTTTCCCCCTATCTTATCTTACCGTTTCCTTTACAGCCATCACCCGTGCATGTTTTCACCGTTCATGCAGCTCAGGCTTGACCATTCCGACAGCAGCGACAATGGCTTCCAGCTCACCACGGGGTGACAGACAGTCACACGTTTCATTTAGTGTAGTCTCTTACTAGGTGGTTGTGATATGAGTAACCAGTCATCTACGATGTAGTTGTTTTGCCTTGCAGCTCCCGAGGTCTATTACGAGCTACGTACGCAATGGACATAGAAGTCCTGGGAATCCTCGGCCGGATGCATATCACAATCGACTTTAGGGCGGATTTCCTTGAAATACCGTGAGATGGCGTCATCAAAAGATTCTGGATGCCTCGGTATTTGCACTGCTAAGCAAAAGTACAAAATTATTTTCTCGCATTTGTTACAAAGAGTAGTGGGTTTTTCTACTTACAGGAGAGTTTCCCAAAAGACGCACGTAGAAACTGCAGGCAAAAGTTGAAGCTCTGTGGTCCTGAGAGAAGCATAGGTGGATAGAGGAGAAGCAGATATTGGTCGGCTCTTTTCGTACATAAACCACGGATTGAGCATTCCGCAATGTATGATATCGTTTGTTTGCGGAACCAGATAATGTCGAGATGTTTCTAATATTTAATAGGGCTGAGCCTAGGTGTAAAAGTTTCGAGGAATGGTAATTTATCCGAGAGAACGAAATAGAATTACATCTGGTAAGTAATAACATCAGAAGGAGAAACTATCTTCTATGGTCAAGCGAAGTATCCACGTAATGTCTTCGGATAGGCTCCAAGCAAATGATATGTAAAAGGTGTTCTTGTCTTAGTAGAGAGCAGCGAACCTATTTGTCCGAGATTCAGTGAACAATAAAAAAGCTCTCCAGGACAACGGATCGGTATTGCTCCCATCGAGGCAGGAAAACATGTCATCGGTAGCCAATTGAAATATCCATGTAATATCTTCGGAGTATCTCCAGGTAAGAAATATGTGAAAATGTAATTGAGAAGTGATCAGATCGCAGGGGAGTAACATATGTCCAGAATAACGAAAAAATAATCCAGCCGGAAGGGTAAGTTTTAATGTCCACGGGATAATCTCCCATCCATATCCAGGTGAAGGAACCGTGTGCCTCATTGGAGTAAGCATCAGAATTGCTGAGTCTGGACCAGCCAGCGCCAATGCGTGGTTTAGCGGATGCCAGCCAACATGTCCCTGAAAATCTCAGAGGGACAAGCAACGGCAAACAGATGAGCTTAGGCTAACCGTCAACTAGACAAGGGTGAGTATTCTACCATGCGTCGCAGAATGTTAGCTCTAGTTCTCTTATTGGGACATTCTAGACCTTAATTTTGGGTCGGGCGTTTGAGGTTCAAACGGACCACCATTCGCTTCAGTGACTACAGATTTTCTGCGACCCACAGGACCAGATCTCCGGACAGCAGGAACACTTACAAGAATACCAGTTTAGGTAGAAATTCGTCACACCTAGACTCACTCAGATAGCCGGCACACGTCCGGAAAAGCACTGTACACGCGTTTCATCCTTTCGGGAATCGTCAGCAGTGCGCATTCCATCGGACCCTGGCAGGATTCGAACCCGCAACACGACTGTTGCCAGTCCGTGGCTGAAACCACTGAGCTACGGGGGACGGCAACGACCATCGTAAACAAGTTACTAGATGTGATATAGCGCCGCTCATTATCCACTGACTTACACGTTACTGCTGTGCAGAGGACAGGGTAGCCCCCTCACCAAGCGACGAGGTTACCAAACTTAAGCCACCAATTAACTTACGGCATTATAAACAGTTTGGTATGCGTACTGATTACATAGGAGTAGTAGGGAGAGTTGAATGGTATAGGTAGAAATTCGTCACATCTAGACTCACTCAGACAGCCGTCCCCCGTAGCTCAGTGGTCTCAACCACGGACTGGCAACAGTCGAGGTGCGGGTTCGAGCCCTGCCAGGGTCCGATGGAATGTGCACTGCTGACGAGGCCCGAAAGGATGAAACGCGTGTGCAGTGCTTTCCCGGGCGTGTGACGGCTGTCTGAGTGAGTCTAGATGTGACGAATTTTTACCTATACCATTCAACCCCCTACTACTTCTCTGTAATCAACACCAGTTTACTTGCCACTATCTTTCACAGCGACAACATGCTTAGGTCACAACACCATCACGACGCCTAGCAAATGGAGATCAAGTTGCCGCATTGTTTACTACCGAAGGAGACCATTTGGGTCCGTTCCAAGTTGAGGGGACCAAACTTATGGAACAGTGAGCAGGCGGACCTGAACCAAGATGATGTGAAGTGACTGGATGCCCTTAGAAGCTCTGGCCCAGTTTAGTACTCTTTGATAACGTGTCATAGATACAGTCCGCCATGACAACTCTCCAAGGCTTCTTGCCCCCGATCGAAAGTTCAGAGAGTCATCTGCCGTGTATGTTGAGATTTGGCGTGGTGATCAGCACAAGACCGAGGCTGCATCTCGTTATCGATTTTTGTGGCCCCTCACATACAAGGTTGTCACAGTTTTCTGTCCACACCTGCCGGCACAATAAAATAACTAACAGATTACCCAAAGCTCCATTGTACCTAATAGCGATCGAAGGCCCGTACCATCATTTGGCCGTCGAAATTAAGGGGCCTTTAACATCCACGAAATAGGAGAACAGTCACATTTTGGTTATAGCCAAGTATTCTACTAAATGGTGTAAAGCTGTGCCCTGAAACAACGAGATGCTCGCTTGATTTCATCAGCTGTTGTGGATGGATGAGTCCGCTGCTACAGGTTTCCCCATTTCCTTTACTCGGACTAACTCTGAAAATTCCTTGTTTTAAGGAATGTTACAAGTTAGTTGGTGTGGTGAAACGGAGGACAACTCCCCACTATCGACAGGGCAACGATCAAGTAGAAAGAACGAGCAGGATCCTTAGGAATATACCGTGTACGTTTGTTGGGCGTGATTACGCCGGAGAATGGGATGAGTGCATGTTGAAATGTTTGTTGGCTTGTCATTCGTCATTGCACAGTTCTACATGATTCTCCCTAACTCTCTTGCAATCAGGTGATGAAGTACGTCTACCGATAGACGATACTCTTCCGATGATACCCACAGAAGCCATCAGTTATGATCAGCAAACTCAGCAACCTGGGTAACAATTAAATAGCGCATTCCAACAAGCGCGTCAGAATACCCCGTCATTGCTACAGCAGCAGAAGTCTTGGTGCGACTGCGGTGCACAAGGACCGGACGGTTATTACTGTTACGATTGCGTAGATGCCTGATAAGATTGTCACTGGCACGGCTGGAGCACGCCTACGGTAACGGCCTGAAACGCTGACCAATCGAAAGGATTTGCGCTGACCAGATGGCGTTAGCTTAGCTCGAGGTACGCGCTGGTGAGACGGAAATGGAGCGAGCGTGAGAACGATCCTAGCCGCATGTATTCAGATGGACGCTGAGCCCTCGGAACGTACGCACACGAGAGGGGGTTACGGTAGACGCGCGCTAGTGACTTAGACGCGAACGCTGCCCGGCTATCGACGCACACAAAATCACGTGACCGACCGACTCCCAACTAAGGCGAAGAGGAAGCAAGACAGGTGGTCCTCTGTAGGCTATTTTACGACCATCAAAGAGCAAATCACAGCCAATGCAATAGGTCATTAAGTTAGGGAAAATTGCTAGCACGACGGGGTAGTACTTTGCAAAAGAACATTGTCAACAGGCGCACAGTTGGGCTACGCCTCGGAGTGGCTGAGCACTGCTACGTTGTGGGGAGGAATTGGACCCCGCTTTCCACAGCCACTATGCCGGACTTTCTGGCGCGTTTTTGCGGGGATATTTGACGGGCCTTCAACAATTACGTACTCCTGTACAGGCTAAAAGCCGCTTAGGTTACCAAGGCGGAGTTTCACAAACTATGGCAAGGGCCCTATATCATGGCGTACCGACAGTGTAGTAATGTGTTGTGCCTCGAAACTCAAACTAGGCTCATTCGGATGTGTCGACAGTTCATTGCAACTAATTGAAATCCATCATCATCACAGTGGACAATATTATTTCTCCCACGCATACACCTCCCATTAACGTTCCTGTAGCAGAGTATGTAGTAAAGGTCCCACTAGAAGACGGATTGGACGTTAGTATTCAGGACACAGAGGACTGTACTTTCCTTGGGGAGAACCGAGTAACCGCAGTCACCGGACGCAGAACAATTTTTTACTGATCGTGTATTCGTACATTTTCATTTACCTTTATTCGTAGATTACCCGAGAGTGAACGCAAATACGCAGAACGCTAATGATCGTCAGAAGGAAAACCGGTGCTTCGAACATGAACCCAACTCCTTTATTTAAGCAAGCTATGCTGTTTACCCACCTCGATTGTTGTTTGTGTTCTGCGCTCAGACAAAACACACATGGTTCGAGTGTCTCGTTGGCTTCTTCCCTGGGTGTTGCCGGTCGCCTAGTATGCTGATTGTGCGTTTTCGCTGCGAATCCTACTCTCTCGTCGATTTAACTATGCATCCCCTGCCTTCGTTCGAATTTCACGCAAGTGAAACCCGAAGATAAGAAAGAATGAACATGTGACCATTTTACCGTAAATTGTTGCCCTGAAAGAAACGCTTACATGAAGATGGTGGAACCAAGAATGAGTGTAGAACTATGTATGCATAATCTGTATCGATATGGATGGAGTTCCCTGTTAGCCTGCAGTGCATAACCACCCAACATTTTGATTTCGTCGTGTGCTAAGGTGAATAAAGCGATGCGGATATTTAATTATTAACTACGTCCACTCGAGTAAAGTAAAGATTATATGTGCCTCGAGGTAAAGGGAATGTTCAAATACAAACAGAACCACCTCGGATCCGGGTTGCATCAATATCTCAGCCTTCGACACGAAAATAACACTCTGCCTCAGATAATAGCCACAGTCAGCCATAAAGAAGAGGGATCCATGTGAGGTTATTAGTTCAATAGTGTTAGATGAGATAAAAAGCATAATTTTACGAGACCAATAGGATGGATAAGCAAACGAAAATTAAAATCAAAGTGTTCCAACGTGGAATGTAAAATATCAGTAGTTAAGCCATCGCACTTTATCCAACCTGTGTAGCGTTTATCACTAAGATGAAAGTTTCTTCTTTCGAGTGTCGCGATGTCTGGTGCGTTCATCATATGTGTTGCTAATACATTCCAGTTAGAACAGATTCTAAGTGAGTAAAAATACTTTCTACAATCCAAACGGTGTGTTGCGTCATTAGTTTTAGGTGACTGACCTGACATTGTTTATAAGGGGCTAGGGTCAGTAGTGATGTACCTGGATGCTCGTTTTCAGTTAGTATCCGGCATGTAAGAATGAGATCTCCGTGAGGAGAACACATCGAGTACACGAAGACGCAGTTTGTAATTGAGATCGGATAGTCCACGCGTTGCCTTTGTGGCTCTTCTTTGGGGTTGCTCTAACAGGCAAATGAATCGTTTTAAGCATGGACACCAGGCCTGAATTGCATATTCGATGTGAAGACGAATATAGGAGTTAATCAGCATCGGTACTAGCCGTCGCTCAAAAGTGCCGAGAGCTCGCCTCGAAAGCCTCAAGTTGAAGTTCGCCACACTAGTTGCTTTCAAGAATTGGAGCGAAGTGCCAAGACTTTCTTGCACAATTATTTCTAAGTAGCGATCACCAGTCACCTGTTGCTCCAAAAGATGTGTGTTGACAAAGCTGCTACACACCGTCAGCAGATGGAACTTGGCAGTGTTCAGTGGGAGCAGGTTTCTTTCTGGCCATGCGTTAATCCGAGCCAGATCAATCTGAGGATAGACACGGTCGGATGCTGAGCGAATTGCTCTCCATATTTTAGCATCGGCTGCAAATATTTGCATCGGATATGTAAATGTCTGTTGGAAGGTCATTAATGTAAACAAAAAACAGTCGCGGGCCGAGGACGGATCATTGCGGTATATCAATGGAGAAGCACAGGCTTGCAGAATGAGTGCCGGCTACTCTTACCTTGATTGTTCTGTCGTGTAAGTAGTCTTCCAATCAGGTGAGAAGGGAACCGTTGGTACCGTAGGCAGCAAGCTTTTGGAAGAGAAATAAGTGATTGACCCTGTCGAATGCTTCAGAAAAATCTAAGTAAATCACACCTATGGAGACTCCTTACTCAGCCGCCCTGGTCCATGAGTCCAGAGCAAATTGGTGAGACAAGATCGTCTGCGTCTGAAACCATGTTGGGTATTAGAAATTATTTGTAGACTTTCAAAGTATCGCGTCACTTCATCTGCGATTACCGATTCCGTCAGTTTTGGTAAAACAGGAAGGAGAGTAATAGATCGGTAGTTTGGCAGGATCCGATTGCTTACCTCCTTTGTACAATGGAGTGATAACTCCATTTTTCCACTCAGATGGGAGTGTATAGGAGTTAAGCAGACCCTGGAAAAAGGCTGCATAGTGTGTGTGTATTGAGTGTTTTCAAAAGCAATGATTAACAATTTTTGTGACGCAGACCCTATGTGGTCGTTATTATGGGACTATAAAGAGAATAGGTGTGATAGCGGTACCTCAGTAAGCGAGGGCCAGACCAGGCTAGTCAGGTGTAAGTGTGTTTTCAGATTAGTTCGCACAATAGATGGTTTTCATTTTTTCACGTAAAACAAAAGAGGATCAGGTTTTCGTCGCCCAAATGGAAATGTTCCTGTCCTGTTCAGCCTAATGCTTTCACGGCAAAGTGCAGGAAGCCAATCATGCTAGGAACTCGACGTTTGTCGACAGGATCAATAGATTGCAGTCTCTCACTGCACCCGCTAACCCGCACTCAGGTTTTCCATAAGCAGATCTTGCACAAATACTATTCTGGCAACAGCGGCTGCAGAATTCGTCTAACCAACGCTTATCTAGCGCACCCAGTCGCTTACCGTATTTCTATATAGTTAACTAACCAGATACATATGTAACATACATCAGCGATTGCCCCATAACTGCTGGAATATTAATATACGTCAGTAAATTGCTTTAAATGTCTAAACTGAAGTGTGTACGAATAGTATAATTAGTTCAAAATGTTTTGTTCATAATTACCAATAGCCATCTTTACATTTGCAAGATGTATTGCTTTGTATAGAGAGTGGAAAATCACCATGTCGTAAGTATATCTTTTGGGTACTAGATGCCCATCCAAAGACCATACAAATATGAAATACCGCGCATTGAGTCTAGTTAAAAGTCATTAAGCTTCTTTCTCGCTCAAATCTCGTGGGAACGACGATGGTTGGATGAAGGCAACGATTTTACGTTTCGCCGTCAAGCGGTGGGTTGACCAACGCACTGTGCCTTACGATGTAAGTTGCGCGAGCGCATCGATTGCTACGTGACATCCGTGGCACGTGATCAGATGATTTCTATTTCCGTAACCAGACGGGCTTAGTAGAATGAAGGACGGTGATAGTCACGAAAAACAGAATATAACTGTGCAGTGAACCTGAAGCATTCACTTTCAGTATTGCAGAACATCGGATTTTATCTATTCTTGTGTGTTGTAACCGTGTATTTGTTTGACTGATTAGAAATCCCGATCACTTGCGCTTTCTCTGTGAGTCGCGCTGCTAACGCCGCTCTTGCTGACCTGTTCTCCATTCGCTACAGCTCTGTGTTGGGTTCAGCCGCTCTTGCAGTTCTACAAACCATCGTACTTGGCAGGTCTCTTACGTGTCATCGTTTGTGACTAGTGCCTGGGTAGCAACCCCACAAATGCATCATTGTGAACTACATATTGCCCCCATAGATGAGCCACCTCTCAAGCATGTCGGTTTTCATATGTTGGCGTGCCATACCGGGGTTCGAATCAACACTACGTAGGACAGTGTCGAAAGTCCGAATCTTTAAACAGAATATATTCCGGACGGTACCATAAACGCTGATCAGCTATTCGGGATACAACCTTCATGACCCGGTTATCAGGAGAAACCTAGCTCAAAGCTATCAAACTGTGCAGGCAATTGTGTTTTCGAGAGTGAGTATGGGACTGCTAGTCATATAGTAGAATTTTGCACCTCGAGACGGGAAAGGCACAATATAGTCAAACGATTCAGTTGCCAGTTGCATAACCAGGAGGAAGGTCGCGTCGCAATCTAGAGAACACCAGACTCCAAAAATTCTCTAATCAAAGTTGCTAACGCAGTAAAAGGCGCTGTTAGAATCAGCCCTTCTACAAGTCACACTATCGGGAAATGCATATAGTGCATTACTCCACGGTTTAAAAGTCTTTAAGAACTCGTCACAAGATATTCCTAACAGAAAAGTTGATGATGAACGTGCTCCCCGTGTTATAATGCTACCGACAGTAGTGGATAAAGAGCCTGTCTTCATCCTGTCTCAGAAACGGAAGCACAGTGCTCGAAGAATGGCAATTCAAGTTTCGGAGAGCCAAAACTTCAGCAAGTGCCTACGTGAAGCAGGTTGGGATGAATGGAGCCCTGAGGTCTAGGAACACACAGTGCCACAAGCGAACCAAGGGGCATAGTCAAAAGGAGAAGCAAAACTGATCAACATCAAAGACCTTGTGCAAACTCAAGTCAACCTTATACAAATACAGAAAGGCCCAAAAGACAAGCGCATTCCAAAGGGAACAGGGGGCGGGAGCGGAGAAAAACATGTCGTGTAGAATCGAGTGAATCTTGGAACAATACATCGACGGTGAACGTGCGTGTGTGTGTGTGTGTATCAACAGTGAGCTCAAGTGATGGAAATGGGACGAGAGCGGAAAGAAGCGAACGTAGTTCGAGCGACAGTACTATGGCGCAAGAGGAGCACGCAAAAGGTGCGGAAAAACGCAGAGGTGGCCGAAATGCACTCTCCCACTCCAAAACACACACGCACAAGCAAATAAAATCATGCCTGAGTGAATCCTGAGGATGGCGAATGTGCGAAGAATACAGTAGCAAGGAAGGGGATGTGGGTGAGAAAAGCAACGGAAACAAATACACAGGGAAAGGTGAAAAGAGAGAAGGCAACAGGCCATGCCAACTGAAATGCAGCTTCTGGAATAGAGTGCGAATCAGTGGACAAACACATACATACATACACACACGTTCTATATGGAGGAGAAGAGATGGGAGATAAAGTAAAACGCAAAGAGAGGAGCGGAATCACAAAACCCATCATATCTGGGTGTGTAGTTGCAGTGAAGACAACTCAATTCAATTGGCCACCGGTTGCGCAGACGAGAGCAAATGTCAGGCGGGTGACGAGGGGGGGGGGAATAGCAGGTACAATTAAAGCGCAAAAAGAGAATGAGGAGGACGAACAAGACAAACGGGAGGTGATTGTCTTGTTTCAAAATTACAAGTTCTGACTACAAGCGTGGTGAGCGCGCGGAACGGTTAACGAGAAGTGACCAGGTTGTATCACTCTGTCACCGAGGTGGTCTTCCGAATCCGCGGTGTGGGTTGTCTGATGTGATATGGGGAAAAACAGAACTAGAGTGGATTGGTATTCGCAAGGCTGGAATGGGAGACGCGGTGGTACACCACGAACCCGTTGTGCCTGGGTGAATTGGCATGGGTGGGAGTCGGGATTTAGCTATCTGGTTGTGTCCTCAGATAGAGATCGACACGCTTGTGCTGCTCTAATGCCCGTACTGTAGACTGGTTGGGTAGAACTTCGGATTTGCGGCATACCATGGGGGGTTGTTCACGCCGGCGTTCGGTGATCAATCCCATGAGATTGGGCTGAAATGGGGTATTAGGAAGCAAGACACGGGAGTAGAAGGTAGGGAAAGTGTGCACGCTAACCAACATGGTAATCGAGTCTTGACCAGATAAGGCATGTGATCGCGATGCCTAGGGCCGAGCACGTATCGAAAAGTGCTTCGTATCTTGCTCGTATTCTAAGTGCGTGTGCGTGTGCGATCCAAGTTAGGCTGCTATGATAGGTGGGTGCTATAATGCCACCGGGGCTTAGTTGATCGAGACGTGTGGATTATACACTATATATATATATATATATATATATATATATATATATATATATATATATATATTACGACAAACAATATCAGAAGGGTATGTAACTTCTCCGTAGCTAGCCGGCTCGCCGAGAAAGGACGCAACGCTAAACCAGCGGACGCATTCAAAATTTGCTAAACCAACTTTGGAAAGTGTTCAGCCACCCTCTGAGCCAACCGATGGTTTACAAAGGCAATCAAAATCATCTACAAGGCCCCCGAAAAGCGATGGAAGCATGCACACAGATGGATACTAAAAGCTGCTGAGGTCATTGCAATTCGATTGTACGAATAGAATTTGTGTGTTCAAAAGTGGCCTGTGGCCGAAAAATAAGGGATCTGTCTTGCAACCCTGAGGTCCCCGGTTGGGACCTGTGTAGTGGACCAGGCGACCCTCGAAGTATCCTTGGCCCATGCGCGACTGGTGGTGGTCGCGCGGCAGCAAAGCGTCGGTATGCCGTACCGCCGTACTACTGATGCCCACTTGTAAGCAGAAGCGGTTCATTCGGGCCTTACGGCTGCTCTGACCCGATCGACTTGCAACCTCTATTCATTAGAATCGCGTAACGACCGAGACAATGACCCAATTAACAACAATTACCGACATGTGCTAAACAGTGGCTTTAACTGTTATCGACATCATTAGTCTGTCAGACTGATTTGATTTTTACATAATTGTACGAACCTGATGAAGAAATACCGAAAACATAAGCTCGTTTGGGTTAAAACCATTGGCATCGACTCTGTATCGTTCGGAAAAACTGACTCAGACATGCACTCAATACACATATTATGTGATAGCCAAAAGGAAACAATTTCGTTGCAATGCAGACAATCCGGATAACTGGCATTTTTCCCACTGTTTTAAAGAAGCAGGGCAAATATGATTCCTCGGGAACCGGAAGTGCGGTCTGAACCCGATATATTGCTGATAATTCCGTGCAAAGAATGAAATACAGATCCAGCTTAATTGGTCTCTCAGCATATTCCGTAATCTAGCAAACGACGGTCGTAGTAATGATGTAGAAGTGTGACCTGTTAGAAATATATTTTTGATTTACTATCGCGGTGGCATCGGACAACTCGAGCTGTAATATTGTCTCCATATCCCAAAAGTTATCTGCCGTAAAAAAATTAAAGGTCACTACGCAATTGTGACGGGCATATTCCAAGAATAGGTTAACTGATAAAACTCTAATAGCTAGAGGGAAAATCGCTTCCGCATCTCAACCATACTGCACGAACCGCCAGTAAACACTAACACGGATACAAGTCAGTTTCTACAAATTGCACTGGCGAGAGAACATGAAGGCATAAATCAGTGTGAGTGGTATTGGATTGAAATAACAGGAGAACGACGATCCGACAACCGAAAACTCGCTCTACACATCTGTGAAAAATGCGTACATCATTTTCAGTTTCCAGCTGGAGGTCGCGCAGGGAACTGGTCACATCTTCGTCCGCATCGCCTGTGGAATTTGTGGCCAGTGCGACTGCGTCTGGTGCAACCGAATTGTAATCCCCCATGGCGCCTGTACGGCTTGGGCCGCTGACAACACCAGCGCCCAGGTTCGCTTCTGCGTGGTCGGGTTCAATAACGCCGGAGTCCGATTGGGCAAGGCGGCCCATCACGACCGGGTAGAGAGGATTTTCCCGGGCAGTTCGATGCAAGGAGGCCCAAATGCGCTCACGGCGTCTTTCCTCTTCTCGATGTCTACGTACGAATGAAGTGGAAGCGAAAGAGAACAACGAAGATGCATGAAAGCAGAAACACAGAGAGTCGTAGCAAAAACGACTAGAGATGGGTGGAGTTTAGTAAACTCAGGGACGCGTAACAACGAAGCGAGCGAACAAAGCCGCTGCAACAAGATTGGATCTAACATGGTGCAGCGGTTGATGTACCTCTTAGACCCACTGAGTCATAATGGGTGGGTCCTAGAGACCCTTGAGAGCTACTCTTAACAGATCCGTCATTGGTTAGAGATCAAAAGAACACAATCTCCTGTACTTCTAGGTTGAGAGTTAGAAGTAGGATGGCACCCATTTTTCCAAAGGAGGATGGTTGCCACCTCTCTGTTGCCTTGCAGATAGGCTTTGAGCCAAAAGCTTTAGTTGAGGAAACTAATCATTCTCCTGTCTATGCTTGGGTGCCATGACATTGTCCAAGCCTACGTACAACCATGAATAAATGAACTTTTCGTCAACGTCGAGTCACATCCTGCGTCGTCCGTCGCGAAGAGTTGCCTTATCTGCTACACACAGCAGGGCGGATAAGCGAAAATATTCTACTCCTGATGCCTCCCTTCCATCTCTTCCACCTGTTTTCATTAACCCCATCCGTTCCATCACTGCTAATGCTCCTTCTACAAAAAGCAGCTTCATTGATGGTAGTTACAGTAACCATAGTTCTGCCATCTGCAACTACATTCCGGCAGCACCCAAAAGACTCAAGTCATAAACAGCCCCACTGCGCGGTTCCAGTGGCAGCGTTAAACGTTCCTAGCTTAGGACAGATAGGTCAGCAAGTCGCACTTGCACGCACACATTGGACACACTCAGTGTCAACGTATGTTGCGTATCCGAAACTAGGATCAATGACCCTCCGGAGGTTGATGAATAAACTGCGCCTGGCCTGTCCTCTCGCTATTGGTTGAACGTATCTGGAGACACTGATGCAGCAACCCCAGGTCAAGCTGGGGCGGGCATCATATAGTGCTCCAAGGCTTATGCCCCCCCCCCCCCCCTAACGACCGCTGCCCTGAAGCGACCAAGAACGCTTTTTGCCATGAATGCAACACTGCTTCGCGAGGTTGCTAATACTGATATTATTATAGTTGCAGGGTCATCACTTTCGTCTCGTCCGTTAGGCTTCCGGAAAGCGCTATTCACCACAACCGATGTTGCGCAATTCAGATGGTAAAATTATCCCCGATACGGAAGGAAAACTTTCCAGAGAAGTGGAGTATTTTATTAACATCCTAAACCGCCTAATACATGTCACCGCACCCATTTCAGTATTAACTCAGTCAGGAAATAACGCGCATGGCTCGCTACCATCTCCCACAGAAGTTGCACACATCGTTCGTCCCCAGCTGTCAAAAGAAGCTCCTGGAGCGGATGGGATTTCAGCGGAAATCTACAAATCTTGTCTAACAGTTTTCCTTGACCATTTGCAGGAGCTCTTCTGCTTGAGATGGGAGATCGAAATCTATCCTTCCTTGTGGAGTACCTCAGTACTACCGCCATTTCCCAAAAAAAGTGACTGAACTATGTGCAGTAATTATCGCGGGATTAGCCTAATCGATGTGGCTGTCAAAACCTTCGCACGAATATTGCTTTCCCGCTTTGCCAATGAGAAGAATCTGCGAAGTCGCCATAACCAAGGTGGCATTCGTCCAGGTAGAGGCTGCACTGACCAAATCTTCCCTCTACGTCGAGTACTCGAACCCTGCTACCAGTTCCAGCAGCCCACATTTGTGTGCTTCGTTGAGTTTCGAGTTGCTTTTGACTCGATTGACCGCGAAGCACACTGGAGAATCCTACTTGCCAATGGCGTGCCGGTTAAACTCGTTGACTTGATGAGATCATATTACTGTTGCACGAAGGCCCGAATTCCGGTCTATGGATAAGAAACAGAGGAATTCGACCTCAATACTGGAGTCCGGCAGGGTTGCCTACTTTCTCCAGTGCTGTTCAACTTCGCAGTCGAATGGGTTATGCATCATGCCTTGAGGGCTATCGTGGTGTTCAAGTTGGCCCTGGCTTCTGGCTGTCAGATCTAGAATTTGCTGACGATATCGCTATCCTTGCGGAAGATGCCATTTCACTACAGTCACCGCTAAATCGGGTCGACCAATCAGCTTCTATGATCGGCCTCAAAATTAACATCAGCAACACGAAATACTTCTCATTGTTAGCTACCCAGTCCGCCCCGTCCCTCTCCTTAGATGGACAACTCTTCGAATCTGTTCCTGAGTTCAAGTATCTTGGATATCCACTATACTGCTCAATGTTCAGGCTACATCCGAAATCAGGAATCGTAATGACAGCGTTAGAACAGCCTTCTTACAACTGAGAAACACTGTGGCGATAGACGGAAATTAGTCTGAGAACGAAGATCCGAATATTCTCAGCAACCATTCCTGCCATTTTACTCTATGGTTGCAAAACATGGCCGCTGCGATCCGAAGACACCCGGAAACTGGAAGTCTTCGACCATTGGTGTCAAAGGCTTTTCTTGAAAACGCAGTGGCATGAGCGTATTACCAACGACAAAGTACGTAAGCGCTGTTACGGACTTCCGAAGTACGCTGCACTCATCCAAAGCCGTAGACTTCAGTGCTTCGGTCACGTCCTCCGCAGACCAGACACTGACTGCACTAGGGCCGTGGTTTCACCCTCGGCTTGCCAGGGTTGGTGTCGGCGTCGTGAGGGACAACTGAAAAGGTGGCTAGCTACAGAAATCGGATGTCGATCTTCTGGGACGCCATGCTGTGCATGGTACTCGTCACTGGAGAAACCATTGGATCAGTAGCTGCGTGGAGCTTGCCACCGACCGCCGTGCTTGGGCAACTGCAATCCGTGACATTCATGAAGCTGGCTCATCCTGTCACAGGAGCTAGCCGCGGTAAAGCAAGTAAGTAAGTAAGGTTGCGTGTGGGACTGGTCCTTTTGGCCGGAAAATCGGTTTGACATTCGGGTGCAAATGAAGCGTTGCTATTGTTTTCGAGTAGCATCCAAGGGTATCGGTAAAAACCGTACTGAATTTAGTAAACAGGGATAAAATGTCTCATTTGTCTCAGGCAGATTCGACACTCCGAATCTGGGTAGGTGTCGATGAGCACCGTATGTTGGTAGGCATATCGAAATGATCCAAACGATCAACCCAGTCAAAGCCAAGAAGGTTGAGTTCACAAGCAACTATGTAGACTGTATCGTAATCGCTCTTAGTTGAAACTTACAGCTCACAAATTCGCCAAGCAATTAGATTAGACCACCGGATACATTTCTGGCCGTAGTATTAGTCTGACGGCAGATTAGTGAAACAATTTCCTTCCAAGTACTTTTGGATACGATCGTTATATCGGACGCCGTAACGAGCTGCAAACGAACCAATCTTCCGTTTATTCTTACAGTTACGTACTTACGATGGCGTTTAAATTTAGGATCAACTGTTGCAAGCAGGGCATTGAGTTTTGGCTGGGCCTTATGTGAGTGACTGCTTGATTGACGTCTTTGGCTAGGTGTTCCGACACGCTGCGTTGTTCGGCATTAATTTTCTTTGTGGCCGCGTCGGTTGTACATTGAGCAACTGTGCTACTTATAGGGGCAGAATCTTAAGAAATACCATTCGCCACACCATGAGCACGCGGATGGTGGTTTCGCAACGACAGGCGCTGCTGTTCTGGGGGGCGGGGGTTGTCCGGAGAAAGTGTTTGTAACATTGAAAGTGGAATTGAATGATGAATGACCAGACATGGCTGTATCGTGCTTGAGGTCTACCAAACTCCGTGATACCGTTTGCAAATGCTGCTGCTGCATTCCTGGGCCGGAAATGTTCCATTACTCGCACCTGGGTCACCTCGAACTGAGTTTGCTGTTGATGCAGGATTGCTTTTAGTCGTTCCGCAGTTATTTACGTATTGCGTGAGTTTCCGTCGACGTATCTGTTGTGTCGGACTCATTTTGAGTAAAGTGCATACCAACCCACAGTAAGGAAGAACGATCAGCGCGAGTACGCGGCAAACACCGGAGTTTATTCCAGACCAAAACGTGAACCAGAAGTGAGCTAAATTACACTGCACAGTTTTGCGCTGGTTATCGATCGACCGCTCATGAGAGTTGAGTTCAAATCAACACTAGTCTGTTAATCGATATCTTTCCAGCGTGTGACAATCTGACCATTGGGCATCAGCCGGCCTTGACCTTGGGCTCAGCTCATTCGGGTTTTCGGGGCAGATGATTGAGTGACCATGATTCACGAACTCCGTTGGTCTGCGCTCGAAAAACCGAATCCTCCTATCATCGGCACGTGGACGAATTCGCTTTTCCGATAAGTCTGGATGAGTGAGACATTACGCAACTTACTCGTACCTATCACAGCAGATAAGGTACGTTATTGCGAGAGAAAAAAAGCATGAATTACAGCAAATGGAAGAACAAGTGTAAATGTATATCTAAAAAATTTGTATCCAAAGAAGAATTCATTATACAGGCGAACTGGTATCCACACTGTATACCAACCGCGCTACCGGAGGGGAATCATAAGAAGCGAAAACTACCACAGAATAAAAATTAAATTAGCGATAACAAACGCAACAACCCATACAAATGCTTGTCACGAACTAAATGCTAATAGGACAGCTAGAAACTTTCTCACGCCGAAGTATGTTTCCCGGAGAAAACAGCAAACATTCAAATCTCCCTGAGTGTTCCAAGAAGCAGGAACCAATCATGACAGACATAGATAAAGTAACGTATGAAAGGTAGGTAAGGAGAATCAAGTACAAGTGATTGCAGGTGTGGGACAGAGGTGCTCGATCAAACCTCTGCTGAACGTGAGCAGACAAACATCATAACGGTAAACTATAGCAACCGGTAGTCCGAAGCGTTTTATAAAATTTATGAATTGGAAAAATCTGAGTGTGCGAGAGTCCCCGTAGATGGCCATAAGCGTGAGTGTGAATGATATCGTCGCCATCGTTCCCACCATACTACACAATCCTTCCAATAATTAAGTGTTCGTTTCGTCCAACCGTTAACAGGATGTCACACCCCAAGTATATACGAAGCAATTCATCCTTGCGCAGCGGTGGAATGAAGAGTAGGATAATCCTCCCTTCGGTCGCATCGCAATTGAAGCGTCCGAGATGTTTTTGTCCAAATTCGAAATAAATACGGACGCGTATATAGAAAACAGTATTCGCGTAGCAATTATTAGATGAGTATCATGCGACACGAATGAGGAAGAGAGGGGGTAAAGTCTAGTAACTTACTTTTGTCTTTCCTCTTTGTATCTTTGCGTACAGCTATCGAAAAGCTTCTGATTCATTCCCATGAACAGTTTCAACGCGTTGTATATGAGGCCATGGATGGTTCTAAAGAGTATATATGGCGGGAAATGACATCCAAGTTTAACAATAAATGAATGGATCTCGCAGAGCAAGGAATAAAGAATTAAGGTACCCGGGTGGGTGAATTTTCATCATTTTAGGTTATCAACTGCAGACAATCTAACACGACGTTACCAAAAATGCAAAAATACACAGATGAAAAAACAAAGGAAAAAGGTTGTGCTGTTATCGAGTAAATGGACCCGCATTCCCGAGCAACAATCGCACATAGCTAAACAGAATCTTCAGGATTTGTATGCAGTCAACAGGGCATGGTTTTGCGAAAATGCTTCTTCATAATTGAATCCAAGTGGTAAAAATGTTCGTAGTCAAAACGAATAAATCGCGAACCATGTATTTAAACAAATATGGGTATAATGAAAATAGTTTAAGAACTCGTTCAAACATTCATTCAAAACTGATTTCCACGGAAAGGCAACGGCGGATGTAAAGTTCCCGTCAAGTTTGATAGATGACATATCACGGAGATTGTAGAAGCGGTGTGACAAGACACAAGCCACATGTCTTCAGACATGCTTGTTATGGCGACGGCGAACATACAAATCAAGATGCGTTGCACTGTGTATCTACATAGCATATGTAGTGTAGGCAGCCGCTAAGAAAGCCCGGGTGGGAACCACGGCTGTTTCGTAAACAAATCGAACCCTTCCGATTGGCGGTGTCCTGATGTTAGTACAATAACCAGGGAGGATAAACGCAACGCGCAGCAGAGACATCAGCGAGCTTTGTAGCATGTGACCCACGTATAAGATCGATGCCTGTTAACTGTTTACTGTGATAAAATGTATGCTAAACGGAAGTGAGGCTAACAAGAGTGTGCACCACCTCAATCAGTGACGATTAGCATTCACTTGGAGTAGAAATCGATGCGATGCAACGGAATGAGTAAGTACCTGGTCAACACTCGCATCGTGTGCAGAAAAATAGGGCACATTATTCAGAGGTAACCACTGAGCATGCAACAACATTCAATCCGTCAACAAAGGCGTGCATGGTATGTGGACTTGTCGCCGTGCACGCGAACACGCCGTCATCGCTAGTAAGGCTTCAAATTAAATGATTGTCAGTGAACAGCGACGTATGTGCCGTGGAAAAGTCACTGAACGATGTAGCAAACGTTTATGGACTATAAAACCAACCCGACTAATAGTGCACGTGCAGTAAGCAGAATTCCAACGACTAGTGGACAGCATCCCGACAACTCTGGTGAAGAAACGTTATGAAAACCGCATATTTCCACAGAAACATTTCACCGGATGCTTTATCCGATGGAGCGTACTGTTGAGGTGGGACCTGGACATAATGCGTTAGCGATGACAACGTTTTCAGATGGTAATTATCTCCATTCGCTGCCAGATCACTGAGCGCCTGATTCCCTCAGTGATGTGGCTATCAGGTGGCAAACACACCCTGACCATCACCTTCCTGTACCATTAGCAGGTAGCAACTATGGCACCCTGCGATAACGATGGCAACCTGGATGTAAATACCATGATGTACAGACCCTGTGTTGTTTTCGGTTAGATCAACATAAGTGTTTCCGCTGAAGGCTACTATTTCTTCTTATCTCTGAGTCACGGGTGCATCTATCGATGGAGCGAGATAGAAGCCATTTGTTCATTAAGTCCCACAGAGCATGTCAATCCGAATTGGGTGGGCTAATTCTCCGCGCGGGGAACGTCTGCTGAAGCCTAATTTTGCGTTCCAAATAGAAATCCCTACCAAGTGACGACATAACAAGCAAAGTAGTGAGAAATACAACAAAAAGAAAAAGGGAAGTGGTATTCCGGCGTCAAGTTAGACTCTGTAGCCCAAAAATCGATTCCCCCAGGGTCCTCGTGGTTATACCTGGTGGAGGTAGGGCTAACCAAGAGCCAAATTGACGATACGTTTGACTCAACCAGTGTTTACCAGAGGTCCGATCTTGTAAGGCAATAAGCAAAAGCTGGCAACCAGGACACTGCGTGAAAGAGTGAGATTTGGTAACAGAGACGAAGCATGAGCAGCTATACACGTCGGAAGCTTGCACAGAAGCCAAACAAATTGTCGCGTTTCCCTACGACAATGCTAGTTCAAACCAAGTCAAAAAAGCTGTTAGGAAGGAATACGTGATGCAAACAAGCCAGGACCCCATTACCGCGGCAGGCGATCCAAAGTCACCCGCCCTGATTGGGGCGAACAGAGAGCCAACCGGGAGAAGCGGCCAATTAAGGAGAGGGCGGCGTTCCTTTATTGGCTGTACGTTGACCTTTCCAGTGCTTTCCACGTGCGCTTTAAATACCATTCCCGAACTTTCCATTTCACCTTTATAATGAACGGTGTGAATCATTAATACATCCCTGTTGCTCTGCTCGTCCGATCCGGTCTTCTCTCTGTCCTGTGGGGGACCAGCGACTTCGGGTTTGATTGGGAATCAAGCATCCATTCAGGCGAGGGACGAACACTTCATAAGTTTTATAAACCCATTTTAGAAAATTCGCACTAATATTGTGGAGACAATACAAAGAAAGTAAAAGTTGACGGCAGTAAAACAAAAAGATGCATCTTTAATCAAGAATACGGTTACGCGAGTGGTGTTTAGTTCTTCATGAGTCGACTAGTAAGGGTGAAAGATTTAGGGCAGGATGGAGTTTCAATATGACGAGGCGCGAGAACATAAAAGTTTAGATTTCGACCGTGTGGGAGAAGTGGATAAAGTAGTAGGTAAAGGATGAGAAGTATCGTTTAGAATTTGGATGCAAAATTGATGCACGCATCGAAATGTTTGGTGATGATAAAATCAACGAGCGGTTCATTGCCTAATCCAGAGAGGCGAGAAATGAATTTTAACAAGTGGACAAGAAAGACTTAGGCTTTTTGAAGAAATCAGGAGAAAATAATAGAGAACAGTATAATCATTGAGGAAGAATACATGCAGTCACAAATCTAGGAATTAAAGCACGGGGAAAGGAAAGCATTTTGAGCCTAAGGGCGTGAAAGGAAGGCCTTTTAACGTTTTAAAATGCTTGAAGAATATGTGTAGACTAAGAGAAATTGTGAGATATGAAAATTCCGAGATGCTTTATGGCAGGGGAACGAGGTGTGCTTCGATCATCCACACGCAAGGAAGGGGAGATAGAAACAAGGAACTGCGGCCAATTGGGATGGAAAAAACAGAACGTTACGTCACGACACTGGGAAGGGTTGAGATAGCGGGACCAGGAGCTCGATTAGGTCACCAGTTCATCTACTCTCCGTTGGAGTTCCAAAGAGTCCTCGATGGTTTGAGTTGTACATCCCAGAACGAAAGCACCAGCATATTGACACCCTATGAAGTTTCACTGTGAATATCGATTCGTAACGCAGACACAGAACAGGTGAGTCATCCGCAAATAGTAGATAAATAGAGTAGATAAATACAGAAACACGATCCCGCTGTGTTTGCTTACACAGCGAGCTGAACATTGTGAAAAATACACTTTCACAGGCGAATCTGAGAAACCGACTTCTTCTAATGCAGTGTTTGTAGGAAAAAAGTAGGAGAACATTGGTTATGTCGTCGGGAACGTATGGCGAGTCATAGGAGCCCATTGTAAGTCAGGTGAGACGGCACAGTCTCTTAGCTAACAAAAGTAATCAAGCCAGCTGGGTGCATGGATGATACGGCTTAACTTGAACAAACACCAACTGGTGGAACACATTCCACCACGAAGTGAACACACCAATACGCAGTGCTACCAGTTCAGATATCATAGCAGTAGCAGGGAAAATGAATGCACAAGTAGGTCGCCAAGGTTCTTCAGAAGCTCAGTTGGGTGGTTTAGCCGTCGACAAACACAGGCTTAGTGAGAAGCACTTTCTGTGCCATTTATGTTCGTCTGTACCGCCTCGGTCTCGAATATGCGTTCGCTCACTGCTCGTGGCTCATTTTGGTCGTTTCGTGCAGCACAGGGCTAATAAAGCTATGCTGTTTGCTGGAGTCATGATAGCCGGCATTGAACCACTAATCGAGCAGCTGAATAGGTTGGCGCACACACCTAATGGGAATATGCGGATGCGCAAAATGTGTCACCCGCTCCAGTGGGGGTAAACGACGCCAATGATCAAGAGGAAGGCATGCACAGTCCCGTGGCATTCGCGTGACCAACAGGTGGCGGGAACACCGTCCAGTCGTCTTACTCCCCTGCTTTGATAACAAACTGCAACTTTAGGCCAGCAATGTCAGGCTGGTTTTGGTGAATTCATTATAGGCTACACTGATCCAATAACCGAGCAGCTGAATAGGTTCGCCTACACACACACACAGGAAATACGTGAAGACCAGTAGATTGACAGAGAACAACTGGATCACCGCCTATCTGCTTCATCAGTTACGGTCCAAGTGATCGAATTAGCCAAGGTTTAATTCAGTGGGAATCACGGTCCACATTGAGATAGTGCATCGTAATTCATTCTCAGAACGAGTGCTAGATAAAATTTGTTTATGATAAGCTAGGCGATGGGAGAGGCTGAATTTCCAATAGTCACACAGCTACACAGGTCCATGTGTCAAGTCAGAAGCACATAAACTACGAGAAGACAGATGGGGAGATAAGGGGATATTCAGTCCCCGCCTTTGATCGAGGCGATCGAGGTTCACGATCAAGAGTTTGCAGTGGCACCCGCTGGCTACATAATTCGGTTGTATCAGCATGGCTACAATCTATTATGAACATCGTCTAGTCACCTCACTCCATATTTCATGAAGTGAATTGCTGATTTTCTGCTTAAAATCCAATGTGTCTAAAGTGGTTTGCAAAACGTCTAATTTAAAGCGAAAATGGTACACATCGCTTCTGTGATGGATAGATGTTTTTGGAATCCGCGCGAGAAACGCTCAGGTATGGAGTAGATGACCTCAAAGTTATTTTCCGAGCCTGAGTGACCGCACTCTAGGAATTGCGACATGATGGAGCTATTAGAAAACCCCGCTTTGCCTCTGTAAAACCACATCGGAATATGTTCCTGAATCGTACGAGATAAACGCCTAACTAAGTAATACGTATCCCCATCGGGAACATTTAGTACGCAATCGTCATCATGCAAAGTTTGAGTCTGTTGAGAGTTACCGAAAAGAAGTCTTTACTCAGAATCTGCCTTCCTTTGACTCATTCTATTAAATGGGAATTTTTGGATTGCCGAAGATTAGCATTCCCTGTGATTCAGACAAGCTTTCGAATGAGTACCTGAAGTTCAGTGCTCGGTATGAAGATGCTGAGGTTGAGTTGAAATTCTTCAACGAGTGGCCGAGTGGTCTGTGCGTTTGGTTTGTAACCATAACGTCACCGGTTCGAATCCGCGTAGTGGTGGGCGTCCTCGCGGTATACGCAGCCCGCGCGCGACTGGTGGTGGTCGCGCGGCAGCGAAGCGCCGTTACGGCGTATAGCTGACACATTATTATTATTATTATTATTATTATTATTATTATTATTATTATTATTATTATTACTTGCAATCATGTCGGGATCCAAAACACCTTTGGAGAGAAATACGCCGACGTGGTCACTATCTGAAAGTGCACAAGTTGGGGAGGCACACACTCAACTATATAGAAAACATTCGTACAAACCTATCGGAGCTGGAGAGATTCATTTCACAACGGATGCATGCTGTCTTAGGCTTATCGGAAGAGCTAAGAAAGCCTTTTGAATTATACGTAGACCATGTAAAGTAGCAAACGTGTGCATAGAAAAGAAGGAAGTTGATTAGCTTGTTGAACAACCAAGTAGCGCAACTAACCTTTCCGAATAACTCTGAGCACTAGGTGCTTAATCTTCTAGTGTTTCTCTCAGCCCAACACAACTCATCGTTTTATCATTAGGTCATACATTTCGTATTCCTTGTAAAAAAGTTACCAGTCTGCATTTAAGAGTCTAACAGCGCAGTCGTGAGACCTACCAAATTCACCAAGAGATGTTGATAACAAGATGTCCAGCTTAATAAACATCTGTCATGATTACATTAAAACCAGACCCGCCAGTGGTGGTATGCTTACAAATGAACTAATCTAGTCACTTAGAGTTATCGTTAAACAAACAAAGAGCTGGATAAAGGTTCCGGGATAGTTCTAATTGACAGGACTGATTATATCCGTAAAATACAACTTATTCTTAGTGATAAACGTAGGTTTCAAAAATTTACAGTAAGACAGAATAATACAGATGAGTTAGAAAGACAAGTGACCGGTTTGCTCCAGCGAATGATGCAAGCGAATGTTATCACAAAATGTGAATACGAAAAGCTGAGACCTTCCGGTTGATACCTACCACGGTTGTACGGCCTTCTAAAAGCACACGAAGAAGGCGCTCAAATGCGTCCCATATTGAATATGGTTAGTTCTCCGCCACATTTGATAGCTCAATGGATGGTTGAGAAGTTGGAACCTCTGCGTAAAACCATCTACACCCACTGCGTGAAAGAGACCTTTGAGTTCATTGAGAAGACAAAGGAAGTGAACCTTACTAACAGATGGATGTCATTCTTTGACGCTCAGTCAGTGGTTACGAACATAACGAATTGGAAACAGTAGCATTTGTTTGCGAACTAGTACGACAACTGAAGTACCTATAAATCTCCCGGAAAATCTTCTGAAGGAGCATGATTCAGATGTACCTTAAATGCGCCCGTAGCCTAAGGTGAGCTTGTCCTGTAGTCTGGCGACGCGGGTTCGAGCCTGCGTAGGCGCAGGGCGACCCTCGCGGTACCCTTAGCCCACCTGTGACCGTTGGTGGCTGGGACCGATAGACGTGCACTTTGGGACTGTCTACTCAGGAAAGGTATACCTGAGAAATATGTTAACATTATCCGAGCATTATATGCGCGTAGCTCAGGCAGAGTGAGCGCATACGACAAGCTGTCGTCGCCATACGGTATCTACAGCGGTGTGAGACAAGGATGCCCGCTGTCACTTTTCCTGTTCAACTTCGCTGTTGACGAAGTCATGGAAATCGCGTTCACAGGATACGACTTAGAAGGTGTGAAGCTGCTCCCAGAAGAACGACTTCTTGACTTGGAATATGCTGACGATATTGCCCTCATCTGCGACGGCGCAGGTTGACATTTAGTGAGAAGCGCCGTTTCAGCAAGCACATCTGACATAACTCCCATAGACATGGACACAAGGAGACCTACTGCAGGTCCAAACTATCGTTCATGCCACCGTATACTATCTGAAGCGAAGGTCACCGAAAGATTGCAAGAAAGGTAAATACCAACTTTGCCGAAGTTATTAAAGATAAGAAGTTTGTACCTATCAGCATCAACGGGAGATTGGTACCTTTGCAAATTGACACGGCGTCCGACATCACAGTTATTTCGGAAAACTTGTAGAAGACTGGTAGTGCACCTGACATTAAACCGATCGGCTAACAATCGACGAGCACATCAGACACCAAATTAAATTTGACCGGTCGGAATGAGTGTGAGTGCCGCTTCGCTGAAGTCACCGCTCCGGAAAATATTTTGTCACATGTCAGGAGAACTTGAACCCCATTGGGCTAGAATGGACCGATCACTTCAATCTTCTGGATGTTCCCATCAACCAGATCTGTACCAGCGATCAGCTACACAAGTCGAAGGCAACCAGAAAAGCCAAACTAGCTTCCTGGCCGTTGGTAACAAAGCCGTGGGAACGATTTCACGCTGATTTCTTTGATTCTGGTGGTTGTTGACTTTTTCACCAAGTGCATAGAGCATACAGCAAGTGGTGCAACAAGCAACGTGGCAGGAAGTTTTCAGCCAGCATGGCATACCTGAAACATTAGTCACTGAGAATGGTTCTCAGTTCATGTCTTCCCAGTTTGCCAAATTGTGCGCACAGAATGGTATCACGTAATTGCGCTCACCGCCGTATCACCCACAGTCAAATGGGCAAGCAGAACGCTTCGTCGATACCTTTAAGCGATCGCTACTGAAGATAAGAGGAGAAGGAACTATGCGAGAGATACTGGACACTTTCCCGCTAGTGTACAGATCAACCTCTAGCCCCCAAGTGCCAAATCAATTGTTGCCAACGGAGGTACTAATGTGAAAAAACCGTATCGTAAATTCCCTGATTCTCCAAGGCATACCAGCCCACAACAAAGGCACTCTCGAATGGGAAGGTACTACAATGAGCGACACAGAACTCAAACACGTCAGTTTTCCCCAGGACAACGTATTTCAGTCAGAGACTATCACGTGGGAAGTCCACAGTGGCAGATAGGATTAATCCGGAGAAGACTTTGTCTGGTACTCTATGAGATCAGAGTGAGTAATTTGATCTGGACCAGGCATGCTAATCAGCTGCGACCAACTGGCATCCCAGCAAGCACTAGTAATCGACTCTTACCGCTAGATATACTACTGAACAACTTCGATATGCCATCAACTACGCAGAACGCTTCGGATGTAAGTCGAGCAGAAGTTCCAGAAGGGCCGCAATTGTGCCGGACTGGTACAGTACGAGGATCCGTCATCCGAATGCAGCTGGATCCGAGAAGGAAATCGGCAAACACAACACTGACGACAAAACTGGAGTCCACGTGACTTGCGCTGTGCTTTGATCGAGACGTTGCAGGACCTTACCCGCAGTCGACACTAGTGGCGCGTCTGCTGCCGTCTCTTAGTCGGACTGCCTATTTAAAGTGTGTTTAGCGCTGAGTTATCTGCGGAGTAATGGTTGATTAGGACACAGGGCAGTAAAAGCCGAAAGAAAGCTGTCTGACCGATGCCGCCTTACCTTTGCATGATAACCAGCTGTTTGTGATGGTATGTAACAGCATAGCAACTAGACATAAAGCCAACAAAGTCATTAAGATTAGCAGATAAGGAGAAGTCACTGCGTCATAATCATCACGGTATGGTAGTTGAAGGTGAGCAACACACTTCAGCTAATATGTCGCAGGAAGAATGGAACATTTTGACAAACGTAGAACGAAACCTTGTTAGTTTGTGTTTCACACGCCGATTTTCATCTTTTTTGTCATTTTCAATGTTTGTAATATTAAACATGTGAATCAATACAATACTGTACACAATTCTTCCACTGATTCCGGTTGCGGGCCATGTCTTCAAGAGTGCTAAGCCACTGGCACTCTTCATCTCTTGGTCCCCATCCTGGAAGACGTACGGATCCAACAGCGGCTAGACACGACGTCAGCGATTTCATGTGCTGCCGCCAAGTGGAAGGCTGACCACCATCCGGTCGCTTCCAGCCAGGTCCTTGACGAGCGCATAGAGCGCGACGCGGTAGACGCTCAGGTGCCATGCGTAGGACATGACCGAGCCATCTCAACAGGCGCACCGAAACCAGTTTGTCGAGAGGATTACTTGCATTCCCCAAGATGCGACGTCGATGTTGCCACCAAACGCGAGCGATCCTCTCTAAGCAACCGTTATCGAACGCAGAAAGACGACGCATGTCTTCCACGCGAATCGGCCAGGACTCGCACTCATACAACAATACTGAGCGAACTGATGCGCTGTAAACGCGGCCCTTTAGCGAGAATGAGACGTCGCGACGACGCCACAAGTGCCTCAGATTGACAAATGCTGATCGAGCTTTAGCATCTTGCCCCTGAAAGTGTGCTCAGGGCATGAAGACTTTCCGATAATTCCCCTTCCCTCCCTCATGTTATTCTTCCTTCCGTACATCGTTAAGGTTGCATGAGAGCAAAGCATCAGTGCAAATGGATGATGTACTGCTGTTGATGATAAGGATGACGATGGCGGACCTCAGAGCTGCACACCTGGTGTTCCCACCAGATATGAGAGATAGTATATAAACACCAATGATCAAAAAGACCAAGTTATGAAGGTATTCAGCGCAAAGTGGCGAGGTGTCTGATCACACAGCAACACAAAGTCAGATACCCTAACATTGATTGACAAGGTGACATCCTGCCGACTCTGAAAAGCCACACCAGTTTTGTTGGTGTGCGTAGTAACCTCCTCAGTGATGTGACCACCAAATGTGACACAACCACCACGGTAAGGGAATCAATTTAGCACTTCCAGCGATTGTTTGCTGATAGCGAGACTTTGTAGTGTGTCAGTACAATTCTGTAACAGCACTGTGCACTGTGGAAGTGTAAAGTGTATGTTGAAGCGTGCAGTGCTACACGTTAGCCACACAGTAAACACTTGCAGAACCGCTATGCTTGACCAAAAAGGTGTAATGTCGTCCGCATACTCAAGGTTTACCAGTTGGTCAACTGAAAAAACGTTTACTCCAAAAGGAGACCGAAAGGATAGCGTTAGGAAGGAATTCTCTAGGCAAGCAGCCGAGGCGACGATTGCCGATATGGAGCCAAAGCATGGTCGCTGAACCGTCACTTCCTGTGGGGGCCAGTGTCCTCGAGTCCCGACCAATAGCCAACTGTTGAATCAGACGAGGTACAACCAATTGAGAGAGAGCCATTCATGATCACCTGGATCACAAATTCGGAGAGGAAATGGACATGGGACAACTCTGGCGAATCCCATTTAACGTAGGGAACTCGGCAGAAAGCTTCTCGGCGTCGGGGATTTAGATAAAAGAACTTCATAAAAGAGAGACGTTTACCCGATGTTTTTCACGGATAGGCAGTACCACAAACTGGTACAGTCGAAGCGGTTTAACAGCAATCGTTAGTTATAGAGACGATAAATTTCGAACAGCAAATCGAACGCAACAAACACTCCTATAAACAAAACAAGATGTTATGACAATAAGAACTGCAATGACCATGGGAACAACTGCTGAACTATCAGAACATTCCAGTTGACCAATCAACCCAACAGCCTCCGTAACATCAAAGTAATAACTAAATTCGCATCATTAATAAAGTCCAACTGCAGTTCGTCTACTTACTTTCTAACTCACTGACTGAGCTTCGTACTCATGGATAGTCAAATCGACGGCGCTGCCCAAATCGATCAGCTGGATCAACTCGGTTTCTAATCCACATCAACGATCTACCTAACTTTCTTTGGTCATCGTGTGCCCTGTTTTCGGACAAACTGAGAATTTGGAGAGCGATTATCACCCCAGACGACAGCAGTCTAATTCAGCAACACATCAACCGCAACTCCATGTGATCTGCCGAAGAAGCCTCCCTGTAAACTAATCTAAGTCGGTATTCATGAGACTGGGGAAGAGTGGTGATGACCGAATTTACACAATTGATGGGTAACCGCTGCAGCTCACACCTTCCGTGAAGGACATAGGTATACACTCGCGCTGCGATCTGAAGTTCGTTGATAACACAGACGATATCGGAATGGATTGAGCATGCCTTGAGTGATCAAACGTAGCTTATGTACTTGGTCTGAAGAGATCGCCACTCGCCTCTTCTCTTTCATCATAAAACCAATGCTGAAGTACGGCTCGCCTACCTGTTGCCCAATCACCCGGGGTGAGACACAGAAGATCGAACGGGTCCAACACGTCGCTATCAGGCTCATTCCAAGTTTAGGAAGACCGGTGCGACAAACTGGGACTCTACACCTTGTCTAATCGTCGGGTGAGACTCGATCACATCATGAATTACCGTATTGTACATCTCGATGACTTCCGCATGTTGAGGCCACTACCTCACTTGCGAACGCCATGTAATACATGGACACCGGTACAAGCTTGTGGTGTCGGACATAAAACGATTACCCCACATCCTGTCCTTTGAACGGAAAGCGGTAAATGTTCGTAACAGTCTGCCAAAACAAGTCGTGGATGCGAAATATGTGCAGCAGTCCCAAATGATTTTGGATTTACCTTTCATCCCCATTCGATTCAGAAAACGACTGCACACTAGCAATGACAGCTTGCATTGGTGAACCCAGTGAAACTGTAAGTCAAACATCTTAAAGTGCTATAGAAGAACTTGAAAAACGATTAAATTAACACGGATTGCAGACACATTTTTGATTATATCGCGACGGAATTACATAGAATTAAAGTTCTTTTGCTCCCAAATACAATATTCAGTATCCGTTGGAAAACAGATGTCGGCGCATGTAACGGAGCAACGATCACGCCACTCGTTCAAGTGTATGCAGGAGAATGTGCGAATACATGCGGCCGGAATGGTTATCGCACCCACCTCAACGGTATTCGGAAGCACGGCCGCAATCGGCATCATGGCGATTTTGGCAACATGTGTCGTGAGGTCCACGCCGCGTCAGACTTGATCTGACTACTGTGGAGATCACGCACGCGTTGGGAGATTGTTGTGTAGTCTAATCAAGTGCCTACCGCGCAATCCTTTAAACTGATCGGCTGCAATTGACGAAGGCTCGTCGGCTCTGGAAGTCTGTTTGTGCGCTGATGCAACATCTATTCATGTCAGGCCGGCGTTCGACAAACAGTGGCTTATAATGCCCCTAGGTACTTAGTGGCTTAAGGAAGAAAGCCGTACCACGGGGGCCAGTCCTGTTCACTGCACGTGAAAAATGCGTGGCAGTGTGAAACGTATTACACCATAGAGCAGCTAGTCGTCAGTCATGGCGGCCCACTACCGTCGCCAATAGCTCACTGCCTTAAGTCGTTGGCTCTACAGTAGAAGTTATGGATTCGAGTCTAACGGAGCTCGGCGCATGCGAGTTAATGTCGAGTAAGAAAAAGACGAGACGGCTGTCCGATGCTTTTCGGGGTGCAAGGCAGCTACGACAGACGCACACAAAATATGGGAAACAGTCAAACCGCGTGATTCGCAACTGCCACGTTTTTTTTCTGTGGGCGTACTCGCAGGTCTTGTCGGCCGGTGGCCGAGTTGTCTGCGCATTTGGTTTGCAACCATAAGGTCACCGGTTCGAATCCGCGTAGGGGTGGCCGTCCTCGCGGTATACTCAGCCCGCACACGACTGGTGGTGATCGCGCGGCAGCGAAACGTCCTTACGACGTACAGCTGACACATTATTATTTTTTATTATTACTCACAGGTCTGCACAACTGGATGGCAGTTTCGAATTATCTATTGAGAACAAAGCCGTCCCATGGGTTATTTCATTTCCCTTACATTTCTGATGCATGTAGAAGGTAGAGAATTGTGAATGGGACTTAACCGCGGCGATTAACGCACAGAGTAATTACGCTGGTGAACTACTCCTGCCGTCTGGGGGAGAGTAGCGTGGCCACCGCATGGTAACACATGAAAAACGACGTTCATATCCGAAAGAATAACTAGGTCTGGCTGCGTTCGATACGGTGATTACCAACCCGATGCGGTTGCATCATCTAAAGAGCCTGGGGATCTTTGGTGACAAGGCCGGACGCAAACAGTGACTCCTCCAAGGAACAGTCGCCAGCCCCGCTACTGTCCTGTGTAAGTGGCACGGTTATCTGAGCGCCATTTGCGTTGGTGGTAGGTCGGGTTCCTCCCAACAGATTGTGGCTACCATTAATGTACGTTCGAGTTTCTTTATTCTTTCTTCGAACGATCAAATCGTTGAGGCGATGGATGCAGGGGACAGTGGTGAAAAAGGCACATCAGCGTACGCATGTAAAGATAGTAGCATCGAGTGTCGCATCGGACTGGTGTGAGACAGGCGCTTGAGAAAGGGCCATGCAATAGAATGCAATAAAACAAAAACCAACTAGCAAGGTGGCTGCATGCTGTCACAGGAATATGCATTTGATACCCTACTCGGTGTAACCCGTGAGGTTTACAGCAAATGTTGCTACCGCTGCTTCTATAGACAACCCAGAATAAGAAAAAAATGAACAAACAGAAGAGCAACAACGATACGAGGCAGGAAAACTACCATCCGTCCAGGGACAACGAGCGCAGAGCTCTTTCAATGGACCTTGAATTCATAGGATGCCGTTGAAACGTTGTTCACTCTTACTACCTTGAAATCTGCCAAGAGAACAACTTGCATGAAGGTTTAATTAAGTATATTTAGTTAATGAGGGTTAAAGTTATGAATCAAGGTGCTCTGTATCAGTTTAATAATAATAATAATAGTCGAAATAAAGAACGACAGTGCAAAGATACGGAAGGGTACAAAAAAATGGAAAAATGGTATAGTAGACGAGTAAAATAGGGGCGATGGACCAAGTAAGACGACGTTATTGACAGTGCGACTGCGTCGTGCCGCGCGGCGTTGAGCATTTCATTATGCGCAAAATAATGGGGCAGGGTTTGGCCGACATCCCAAAAGTTCCCATAGCCATGGGACAATGTCTCGAAATGATTGATTCGTTTAATTGTATATGAAAGCATACCATCTACGGCTGTTACATCCACGATACGAAAAGAAAAGGAAGTGATAAGGCAAATGTGCACTTTAAAAGTACCACTACTTACCTGGAGATGGTGAAGCATGAGAATGTTGGTCAAAAGAAGGGCTTACAACGTCACTGAGTCCCTGTGTAAATCAGAACGCTGACCACTGCCCACTGACGGGGTTAGGAGACGAATCGCGTTTAACCACCGACATGTGCGCAGTGATGCATATACGGTGAGAGGAGAGTTTAGGAAAAGGCCTGATGGGATACGAACCGCCTAGGTAGGATCGGCCATGTGCCGCGTATATCTGCAAGTTGGTTGTCTAAAAGTGTGTCGTTTTTCTACGCCTAGATTGCAAATATTTGAGAGATAATTAGTTACACGGTAAAACAGCACAAAAACCCTCTAAAGACGAAGTAGATGGTTCGACATCTGTCGCTACCTTGGATATGGCCTCCGGATCTGGACACATCAGTAGCTAGGCAAAAAAAGCAACGGTCTGCAGTGCTTTAGTGCCCGTTCTCATTTCGTGGACTATCAAGTGCCCCATCTAACGATGTGACCAAACTTCGTCCACAGCTACTGTTATCATTACCAATGTTAATAGTGGTAGTAGTATTTGATGAGTCGGTTCTCCGTGATCGGCCAAATCAGTTGTATACACTTTATGATATGGCACTTCCACAAAGTCAATGATGCCGATAATTAATATTCTACTGGGCGGCTTTAATCTCTAGATGTTCTTGCAGAATTATTGCCGTTATTATCATTATCATCTTAATGACGTTTGTCAACGCAACTGAACTCACCACCATACTTTGGTAGATGACTCACAGCTGACAGACCAAACTGTAGTGAACATGTCGGAAGGAATAGCCAACCCCAGTTGCAGTTGATCTCATGAGTTCGATATGCAATATGCCCTCCGTCAGTTCGTCTCCGATACCCTTGAGGCTTGATCCAAACAACCCAACTGATCGACTGCAATTTGAAGCACGTGACTTGGGTAACGCAGGCGGCTAAAGTTCAGCAGCAGGCGATCGAGTGCCCGCGCCAAAAGATGTCCACAAGCGTCAGTTGGCAAGTCACCAGCTGATGCTGTCAAGGTAATAGACGTATCGGACACCGTTCAAGAACGATAACAGTCGTTGCTCCCAGCGGCACCATGTGATTCACGATATCAGATAGCTTAAGCTGCAGTGCATTCTAGCGTTATCGGCGCACGGATACCAATTCACTGTAAGGCAGTCAGCCGAACGATGGGGACGTGACAATGAAAAGCCAACTGAACTGAGGCCAAGAGTGGTCTGATAAATGGCGATTGGGTTGTTTGGATTAAAAGCCGAATCTTTAATGCATATTTGATAGCGGAAACTAATCGATATCTCGACTGCGTTAACAGATGCAACGTGAAAGGCACAAAGAGTGGACGTTGGTGGAGGGAAGGACAGATGCGACCAAATTAGAAAAATGGGAATTAATTAGGAAGCGGAAGCACTCAAAATAAGAGGTAATAATTTTTACATTGGCAAGAAGCTCGCTTGCAAGCAACTGCAAAACACTCACAGTCACAGCCTTAGGAAAAATGATCTCTTTAAATCGGTAGTTTTAGAAAAAAACAAGCATAAGCATATTACGCATATGGTAAGAATAAAGGGCAGTATGAGAGATGAATAAAGACCGCTTCATTCGGGGGAAGTGTCGGGTAGTCTAGTGACCAGTCGGAGGAATTCAAGAACGGCTGACCGAAGTTAGGTTTACTGGACAATCAAAGCAGAACAGCAACACAGATAGGATTACATGGCTCTTCAATACAAAGCATCGGACTAGCTCGGAAAGCCTATTAGCCTCTGATCGCAGGCAATCGGGTGGTATTTGACGACCTAACCGAATGCTAAACGCGGAAATGTACGAAAAGTAGAGAATGCCGATTAGTTGAATTAACCATGGCAAGATGCAAGGACAGGGTTAAGGCTAGCTAATTACAGTTAACACAGAGAAAAGTGCAGAAAGTGGGCTACAACTTGGTTTTGTGAAAGAATGTCGGTGTTTAATTGGGTCAAGCCAAGATTCTGGCTCGAAGTTGGAGGGCGTGAAAACTAACTGCCGCCAATGACGCCTCTTCAGAGGAATAAGTTAGGAAGGGATAAGGAGTTTGGAGATAGACATTCCAGTACACGCACAAACCCACATGGAAGTCAGTCAATGATCGGTGTTTAAAGGTCTCGATCCTGAATGACCATCGGAGGTGCCGAAAACTCGTAAACCAATGATGACCTAGTATTGTCAACGGTAGCGTGGAACCGACGTACAAATATAGAACATTGACACAACAGTAAGTATGATCGCTATAAGACGTAATGCGTGACCCCAATAAAATGTGACTGAAAGACAGTTCACATCACAAATAAGGTAGTGTAGGCCGAAAGATTGGTAATGCATCAAGCCGCGTTGTACTATGTATGGAGGCGTTTGCAAGCGAGGAAGACAGCTCGTCTCAGCAGGCACAACCATTTGTCAGGGTGACCAAAACGGATGTGAAGCGGTGTGACAAGTTCAGACAACTGTGTTTCAGGGGCCCAATTCACTGCCATATACTATTAACATAGTCGTGGGTTTGAATCTCATATGGCTCCAGATGCGCGTGGCTCAAAAGTTCAATTAGAACCGTTAGGCCGTCAGACGCTTCTGCTGAGAGGTGGTAGCTACCTGAATGCATTTGACTACCGCGCAGATCCTGATCGGAAACTGTGTTAACCGAATTCAAAAAAAACCACACCACACCGTTTCAGTGGGCTAAATTTGGGAGTCTACGGTATCATACCCAGACGGACATAGACGAACAGCCTCAAAACTGGTAATGCATCAACAGAAAAGACAAGTGTAATATACAACTAATTTCAACGGCAACTTGTTTGAAACTGCACACTACTAAAAAACAGAAGGTAGTTAATGACACGAAAGTAACTGCGTCACACAACTGTAGCGCGGAGTTGACTGTTGCGAAGTAGCTGAGTTCCGTAGTCTGTCGGATTTAAATGGCCATTGAATATCTGTGTTGCACCTGTTTTCCTCTTGCATCTACAACCTTTCTAACTGGTGTCACACATCACGAGTCCGGTGGAGACTGGTGTATTTGAGTATGTGTAGAAAAAACGAACAAAACCTTCCGGTCAGCGTAAGTGAGATTTGATTGTTTGTCTACAGAGTATATATTCTTACTTCTGGAGATAGGAACACAGTTGTGTGTGATAGGCCTTGAAGCTAGCATAAGTTGTGGTCATCACGCAAAGTTACGCGGGCTACATCTGGTGGCATTGGTGATGTGCACTTCCACGCAAGATCCGCCTATAGCCACAGAATGATAACAGCTGAGTTCTCATACCCAGTAGTAATTTCTCCCTGATCAGTGGTAGCCCGAGATCTGAATATACTCGCATGCAATTGTGGGGTTCGTTCTGTTTTGATATCTTGGATCGGTAGACTGGATTACATGTGGGATCATCATCGGGACTAAGAGATGATTGGCAAAGATAGGAACACGGAAGGCGGGGTGTTAGAGTAATACAATCCAAACTTATCATATCTCCAGCCCCAGTGAGCGACCCACCATACTTTTTAGAATCGTATGCAGTGGCATTCGGTCTGTCAACTGTGGCGTTACAACCCGTAACCCCCTTCTTATGAGTCAGTCGTTGAGATCGCCAGGCCAAGGGAGACGATGATGACCGATAAGAAAGTGAGAATGGGTTATGCAAAAGCTAAGAACGACTGAAAGGACAGTCAAAGATGGCAATTAAGAAGAAAAATAGAACAAAGACGTCAGGATAATCCCATATACGGTGATCGACTTAGCGAATGGCTTCCCGCGTACTTATACAAGAGCGGGGGGAGACAAGATATATGGAGTTCAAACTGGCAGGGGATTTCTCTTCTTCGTCATTCAAGAACAGAGTCAGCAACAGGCGAAAGCTGTTGGGTCAAAGCCAATATCCAGGACAACGTAAGACTGTCACAGTTGGTGTTCTATGTGCTGCTTTCTAGCTCTTGAGGAAGTAAGAAAAGATGAACAATACAGAGCAGAAGATGGCTTGGATTTCACCGGTCACCATTTTCTAAAGACAAACGAACTCTCGAAGGATGATGCGTGTCAGATGCTCGGAGGTGAATGTAATAAGATAAATGATTTGATGACTTTTAAACAACGCCTAGTGATTTGAGAGGTCAGTTTAAAGTACTCATTGTGTGAATGGATGGCGACGCGCTATCTCAACGTGAATCGAGATTTACATTGAAGTGAACCTGACCAATTAGATCACTGGAGCTATATAAGGACGGAAACAAGTTTTCTTTTTCTTGAGTTAAGGATGAGGAGCAATTGTGCAGTGAAAAGGGATACATTAAAGCTAAAATCATACTTACAGAACACATCAAACAATTTAGGCTAAAATGTTTCTACACATTGTACATATAGGCTGAGACAGATAGAAGTGGAGATTAACTTGTTGTGTGTGAGGTGGATGTGGTTGGGATTGGTCAACTGGCTCAGGCGTTTTGGATTGACTGTAAGTTAGACGTATGCGAGCAAGAGGAAAAATTAAAAAGATGCAATTGAAATAGGAATGAAGATGCAGTAAGCCTAACCGGTTACCTTCTCCTTGCAGTCTGACATGTTTAGACCAGGGCAACAAGGGAACCACAGACGAGTAAGAGAATAACGAACGGTAATAGTGAATGAAAATGGATAGATTCAGTCAGCATTTCCTTCTCAGCTCGCACTTTTAGGCTTGGCTGTAATGTAGGCGTGATTGAGTAAGCAGAATATAAAGGGTGGAAATATAAAAATGTTAGATCAATCTCAGTTTGCAATTCCTCGGCATCATAAACTTGGTTTGACTGTATGCTTTCCTGAGTAAAAAATGAGAGAAACTAGTAAAGAATAGTGAAAGTGGTTCTGGCAAAATTGTCTTTCAATGCACCTCTTCAGGAGGGCCCCGACGAGTAGACACTATACGTAGCACATTGTATGCATATTTGTAATCAGCACGTTTAGGTTTCGGCGTTTTCCCCATTTTCAAATCAGTTTTCGGTCGGTAAACACGCAATATTCATCTGTTGTGGTTTCCGTTGATGGTACGGATAATCTACTGCTACCGCGCAAACTGACCGGCCGACTTTCAGAGTAAAAGACTAAGGCCTCAGGTGAAAACTGGATTGTGCACCCGAAAGCAGTGTACGCAAATCAACTAAATCGATCGAACCAACAGTTAATAAAGGAATGGCGTAGCGCCCACTGGCAGGCGTCAAGGCAAACTGTCCTCATTGGCAGCGTTCAAGGTGAAGCGTCATCGTTAGTCCGCTCTCATTGGTTGGCCAATAAGCTTCGGCCAGTGTCAAGGTCAAATGTTCCGGCTGCTAGGAAAGGAGTGCCTGCCCTGTTAACACCTCCGCGAAACTTAACGTACGACTTCATTCGCGGAGCCAGCTGCACATGGATGACGGATCTCCGTACTTGAGCACTCCGGCGCCGTGGTTGCATTTCGGCTCTTCTGGAACTTCAGTGCGAGGTGCATCCGAATATTTAATGGCAAATCAAAACTGTCCAGTAGAATATATAGCGGTAGCAGTCGAGTACTAATGCTTGTCGGGATGCCAGTTGGTCGCAGCTGATTAGCATGCCTAGTCCAAATCGAAGTACCCACTCTGACATAGAGTACCCGACCAAATCCTCTCTGAATCAGTCCCACCACACACTTCCACGCGATAGTACGACTAAAATACGTTGTCCTAGGGAAAACTGACGTGCTTGAGTTCTGTGTTGCTCATTGTAGTAACTTTCCATTCGAGGGTTCCTTCCTTGTGGGCTAGTGTGGCTCAGAAGCAGCAATGAATTTACAGCATGGAGCTTGTGAGACTGAACTCTTGTACAGACCTTGTTGATGGGAACATCCAGAAGGTTGAAGCGCTCGATCCAATCTAGCCCAAGGAGGTTCAAGTTCTCCTGACATGTGACAAAATATTTCTCGAAGCGGTGACTTCAGCAAAGCAGCACTCACACTCAGTCTGACCGGTCAAATTTAATTTGGTGTCTGATGTGCTCGTCGATTGTTAGCCGATCGGTTTAATGTCAGGTGCACCACCACTTTTTCCACAAGTTTTCCGAAATAACTGTGATGTCGGACGCCGTGTCAATTTGCAAAGGTGCTAATCTCCCGTTGATGCTGATAGGGACAAACTTCTTATCCTTAACAACTTCGGCAAAGTTGGTATTTACTGTTCTTGTAGATTTTCCGCGACCTTGTCTTCGGGCAGTGTATGCTGGCCTGAACGAGAGTTTGGACCTGCAATGGGTCTCCTTGTATCCATGTCTATGGGAATTATGTCAGATGTGCTTGCTGAGAGGGCACATCTCGCACAATGTCAACCTCCGCATTGCCAGCAAGCTGATGGGGGTTTAGCTTGTGGACATATCTTGTGCTCAGGTGCTGGGGTGTTGCTCCTTTAAACTTGCTTAATAGGAATAACACCAGTATGCACCTTTGAACCCATCAACATGGCTGCGTCGTGCTTTAAATTCATGATCTACCTTCAATCCACCACAGGGTGGGAGTCTCAATTATTCGCAGCTGTATGGTCTCAAATTACTGCTGCTGCTTTAACAAAATAGCCTTCAGGTCTTGCAGTGAGAATGACACTGATTTAGTTCACCTGTCGTTAAAATCTGATGTGATTTCCATTGATTGTACGGATAATCTACTGCTACCGCGCAAGCTGACCGGCCTCAGGTGAAAACTGGATTGTGCACCCGAAAGCAGTGTAAGCAAATCAACTAAATCGATCGAATCAACAGTTACTAAAGAAATGACGTAGCGCCCACTGGCAGGCGTGAAGGCAAACTATCCTCATTGGCAGCGTTCAAGGTGAAGCGTCATCGTTACACCGCTCTCATTGGTTGGCCAATAAGCTTCGGCCTGTGTCATGGTCAAATGTTCCGGCCGGTAGGAAAGAGGTGCCTGCCCCGTTAACACCATCTGATTCATCATTTAGGTCAGGACGCCCCGAATTAGTCTGTGCTCATTTGGAGCTCTGAACTGGAAAGCCATCAATGTTAAAAATGCGATTTTCATTTGTGTTAGACATAATGAACATGCTGTAGAAATATATTGATCGTGCCAAGACCCAAGAATATACATTATTAGTTTCAAATTTGTTTAATCTCATCAGATACAGATAGTGTCGACGCCACACCGGGATCACTAGGGTATTCGCCGAAACCACTGCACCTAATCCACCGAGTCGCGGCGAACAACGCTTGTCACAACGGCCCCGGGTTCCAGAGCATGCGAGCTCTATCCGATGAAATGAAATAAGGTCGAAACGTAGTGTTTTCGGGCGGCCAAAACCCGATAGTCATCGGCTTCAGCTATGGGCCTAGTGATCGCAATGTCCAAGGTTCACTTCAATGTGAATCGATATTCACGTCAACTTTGCGCAGCAATCCATTCACACAACTAGTACTTCAAAATGACCCTCCGATCAGCCGCTAACCGTTGTGTCAAGCGTTGCCCGTTGTGAACCGGTAGAGGTTGCGGCTAACATCCCAATAGCCCCGGGTTCAATGCCTGCTATCCCTAACTGATGAGATCAAACAACGTCAAACTGGTGGTGGGTTGCAGTGTCTTCGCGTGAGTAACATCAATTATCGAACGTCTAGTGATCTCTCTTAGAGAGGATGCCAGAGGCGTAGCAAAGGGGCGGGGGACGCAGTCCGTCACGGACGACATGCGGCCGGGGCGGCATTATTTTAGTACCGCGGACTGTTCGATACCAAATACAAAGGGATTAAATTTCTAGCCAAGCTGAGGGTTGGTTATCTTAATGGTACTCTTTACGACCAATAACGCCTTTGCATCAGGTGTCACACCTGTGCGAACGTTCTTCCCAGCGATCCCCCTACTTGTCCCATTGCGGTCACTTTCACCAGTGTCCTAAACGATCCGCCCACTTCATCGAAAATTAATGTGTACTTTGTCCTGAGCCGATTGTGTGGTCTTCACGCACTTATTCTGTCCCCAGTCAGGGCAATAATTTTACTGTCGCCCCGGGAGGCAAAATAGTTGCTACGCCACTCGAGGATGCATCACCTTATTACATGTAATGTTGAGCAGAACAGTAAAAGTAATGAGCAGAATAGCAAGTATTTCAAGAATGATTGGACGTCGTCAGAACCAAACAAATTATCCTACCTCTGATGCATCAGCCCGCGTTGTATTTGAACGCTTGCCAGTGTTGTAGCCACAAGGTCCTAATAACGCAGCGAGTAAGCGAGCTCACATACCCCACATTCTATGGATTAGCCAGCGAATCTGAGGATGAGGGAAAGCACTCAGCATTACCCCAGTAGCTGCACTATTCTGCGACCACAAGCGGCTGTATTCTGGCTGAGATACCTCAGGCACTGGCGAGCCCATTCAGAACCGAGGACTCGAATCCGAGACTGTAAGCTAAAGGCCTAACACAGGATACCACAAGTCTCCAGGTGGTAGATGCACAATGCAGTAAAAGTCAGTCCAGCTTGAGAAGGCAACGGCTGGTTTTCCCAGAAGGCTGTGTTAGGCAGGCTGCATTCAACCACAGAAGCTAAAGAAAGAGCTATAAGTCTGTGCTGATTATATGGCTGTCACGAAGATCATTAAACTTCTCACCAGCCGATAAGGAAATACATAGTTAATGGTGGTATAACGGACAGAGTAGGTTAGAGCGAGCACGTGAGATGCAGTTATATTCCCCAGTTCACCAGAAGCAACCTGTGAAGATCGTGTTCAACACCGATCCGAGAAAGAAGCTGAATGCACTTTAAATGAAATTTGTCACAACAGCTGATGCAGGCAGAAAACAAACTCCTGAGTAGCCGAAAAAAGGCTTCAGCAGTACACCGGTACGCAATACCGACGCCTTGTTGTTGCGCAACTACCACCGGTCGCACGTGCGCTAAGGATACTGCGAGGGTCGCCTTGCCCATGCGCAGGCTCGAACCTGCGACGCAAGATTACGAGACAAGCTCGTTGCTTCTAGGCTACGGGCAGAGCTGAGTAGCCGAACACTCGATTGGTGGCACGCCGACTATTCCCAGAGAGTAGCTCGTAGAAAAGAGAGAAAGTCATAATGCTGGACAATGAGACGAAGCACTCTACTCAGAGATTGATATTTATATCTGTAACTAATTCGATTCATAAGCTAAGCTGAAAACAACGGAGGATGTAGTAAGGAAGAATTTTTCAGCGGAGCGTACTTTCAACCCAATGCAATTCAGCTCAATCAACATATTGTCAGAATCATCGAAACGTATAAGGCAAAAAGCAGTGTAGGTTGACCAATCAAGGAAGTGGACCAAAGTTGTCAGCATAGAGATATGGTCAACATACAGGAGTCTGGATGGATCAGGTTTACATGGTGAACATTCAAGACAATAATAGACGGTCAGATTAGAGAGGTGGACAGGATACAGAGGTGTTCAACTCCGGAAGTTTAGCTGACTGCAAGTTTCACAAAGGCCTCACAAAAGGATCCTTTTGAGAAAAGCCAAATTTCGGGCACCAACAGATGACAGCACAAATCTACTCCGTTCAGTGAATACACTTGAAATCAGAGAAGGCTTAAAAAACGGGTGCGGGAGTGCGAGTGTTTAAGTCAACCAGTGTTGAGTGTTCAAGCATAATGCCTTCGGCATTATGTAATTTGATTTGGAAATTTATGATTGAAAGCACAGTATCCTTATCGCTCGCCGGTCATTCTGTTTTTACATTGCTCCTTCAAAAGTATCGCATATTGATGGTATAAATGATAAGAAACATTTGTGCGTGTATTGAGCTGTGTAGAAATGCTTTCGTTGACTCCATCGTAGATAAGCAGTTTTATGCACGTAACCAGTTCGCACCAAAGTACAGAATGACCTTTTCACCCTTAACCCGTGAAACAGTGTAACGAGTTCTTCCGCGTATTCAAAGTATACGCATGGAGTTTCGCACAGTTAATAATTTCGTCTTACGTAGCGAATCGTGAGCATGGCGCGTGACTCCGGTTCTGGTGACAACTGGACACAGTTCCTGTCTCGACTTTTATCAACGCGTTTCTGACCGACACTGCATTTCGCTACAAACACACAATGATGGCGTAAATGTCGAAAGCACATCCATTCGGACATACAAAGCCAAGTTAGACTAGAGTTCATCCGGAGGGGGGAAGGGGCAGATCAGCTGGCCAATTGGGTACAACGGAAATGGCTGGCGTCTAGGGTAGAAAAACCACAAGAACACAGAGAAAGTATGGGAGATGGAGAGACTACTCACTTGTTCCAATGCTGCTTTGTCCGAAAAAGAGCAGGAAACATGATGGGCAAGATTTCCTCCACGTGATCTTGCATTAACTGAAGGATGTAATCATTACTCCAAAAATAGAGAGCGCGTTCGGCGACCTTGAGGAGACAACAAGCATTAGACAAGTTAAGTCAAAATAAGCTTTATCTGTCTAGATGAGCACATTTTCAGCATTTCACAATAACAACTACGAATGGGTTGAAAGGGTATCGACGGAAGTTTAAATTCGTATGGATGGAAAAGGGACACCGTTTACAGGTGTCACAAGAATAAACGGTCCGGTAACAGTAAAAAAAACAAGTGCACGTTTAATTAGTTGAGAATTCGTCGCACCAGAGTCCAAATCAGATAGCCCTGCACTTGCTCAGAAAAGCACTAGACTGCAGTTTCAACCAGTTGGGCATCATTAGTAGTGCGCATCCATCGGGTCCACCAGGATTCGAACCCATGACCACAAGCGGGTTGCAACGTCAGTCAGCAACTTATGCTATTGGAAAACACGGGACAGGATCGGACCATCATGGTTTACAAGATAAGGGCGATATAGCGTGTCTTATCCTCCACTGTCATGTAAGTTACGAGCGTTGCAAAGGATAGGATTGACCCCGAAAGACACGACGTCCACTGACAGTAACTATGTACGACATAGCATTTAGACTGTTGGGGCGGATATTTTGAGTGGGGGAATTTGATGTGATTAATTGAGAGTTCGTCGCACCAGCTACCAAATCAGATAGTCCTCCACATACCCGGAAAAGCACTAGACTGCAATCTCAGCCTGTTTGGCATCATCAGTAGTGCGCAACATTCGTAACTTGCATGGCAGTGGAGGATGAGACACACTATATAGCACTTAGCTTGTAAACCATGACGGTCCGATGCTGTCCCCTGTGGCCCAAGAGCATAAGTTGCTGACTGGCAGTGCAAACCACTGGTGGTCATGGGTTCGAATCTTGACGGCTCCGATGGATGATGTCCAACAGGTTGAAACTGCAATCTAGTACTTTTCCGCGCACATGAAGAATTAACTGATTTGGAGGCTGGTGCAACGAAATCTCAACTAATTACATCGAAAACCCCATACTCGTGAGTACAGTAAATTGCACATAGCTTGAACGAAAAATCCGAATTTGCGTTCTGTTGAGCGAACATGGTCGAGGGCCAGTTTCCCAACCAAGATGGCGCATTAGTACCTTTCTTGACAATGAATTACGCCCAATGCGCTGTAGGTTGAGGCTTACACAAAAATCGACGAAGGACACCAATGGCGACCTTAGAGTAAACATAACTAAAGACGATGTAGAAAAATTCTGATAAATCCGATGAATCATCCGAAGCAGAAATTGCAAAAACGGTTCAGGTGAAAAAGAAAACTGCCGATTTAAAGGTCGCGCCGAAAAGGGATACCAGCTGGATAGAGCTGACATAAAGTCGGGTAATGGACAGTTGCCAAGTACGCGATTGGATGAGGCAACGCATGCGTAACAACTGGGATTGGTGGTGTGGTCGCCGAATCACAGCAGTTTCGTTAGTCAACTAAACACTAAAGAACGATAGATAATGTCGTAGTGGCTCGTGTCGCCAAGGGGAAAGTAACAATGGGAAAAGAGAACAATCTCAGATAAAAGCGAAACAAGAAAAGCAAAAATTATAAACAAATGCAAATGTCAGGCAACGAAAAACGAAGAAGCCAACAAGTTTCACGGCTGTGTCATGTTACAAAGGATCTCTCACTCATGGCTAAGCCAGTGGACCACATTTAGGTCTGTTAGGAACGGATGGCCGCGACACTCGTCGACGCAGGTCACTGTTATCAAAGCTTCATAAAACCAGCATACCTTTTCAGACAAACGAGCGTGAAAGCGAAAGGGGTACAAATGCTCAACAATCTCCAATAGATGAGTTGAAAACGGTGGATATACAATAAACAGATGCGAATCTTACGATGTTATCCAATAACAAGTTGTATATTAGCTAAAGCATAATAGTAAAATATACGTACTTGAAAGTGTGGAGAAGAAACACATTTGGCCAACTGAGTGAAGAGGGGTTTGATGACCTTGCGGAATTCCGTCGGATCAACAACGTCCAGGATTTCCTCTAATTCGTTCAAAAACATGACCTCCTTTGGACTGTGAGTCTTGGGCCAAAATTTGAGCAAACCGAGGATTACCTGGATGCACAGAAGGGATTAGGGAACGGAGGCGGCCCCAGATGGAAAGAGACATGATAGTGCTTCGAAAGCAGGTAAACTATGCCAACATAGGGCGAAGCGGATACGAGAGTGACAAATGCAGACCACGTTACAAATACTATCAACGGAACATCTAGCATGAATCCAGAAAAGTATTTGATGTGCGCATCAAGCCTAGATAATGCAACACTTTAGGTTGCCGGTAGCTTTTCAAATTACATTAAGTGTGAGTGATTAGGATGGACAATTTTTTGATCGGTTAGTTCCCACTTATTGATAATCCACTGTTTGCTGTTGCTTTCCGTTTTCTTTTTGGAATCCATAAATGAACATCAGGTGGGACATGTTGGGCTTCGGCTTTTTTTGTTCGCAATATGCCACTGACCATTGAGATTTACAACATTTGCAACGGAATACACCGAGGGGAATCCCTGACGTCATTAAATTTCGACAATGAGAAAGAGCTGGTAAACGCAGTTCCTTCACTGAGTAAAGTAGTCATTGCCAAACTGGTTCAACATAAGATAGGCGATGGCACTGGTGCTTTCCGTAAAATCTGTGTAGGTTGAAGCAGCGTTCGAAAGTATTTCAGAGCGGACCCATTCATAGTAGCACAGTTTCGATGAATTTGTTGGGATAAAATGCACAGCAAGCCGATGCAACCTTAAACACAGGACCAACAACACCGTTTGAAACGTCGTTTACATGGGACTTGACGTCATCCAGTGGACAGCAGGCTGTCTCAAACCGTCAGCTGCAGAAAGGATGCTTCAGCACATGCTTGTCGGTCAACGAACAACAACAGTTTAGTTTGACAAGGTTCTCGCCTACACGTCTATATGACGCGCAGTTTTTCGGTTTTCACGAAGAGCGCAACCTCAAGAGGGATTGTTTGTCACTTCTATCACTTGAGGAAGTAATGTAAATCTGCGCCGCACCATGCACTGTCAAGGAAAGGAACGGGCAACTTAAACGAATTCCGATAGCAATCGCCGGTGGGGTTCATCTCCATGATAAGTTGGGGCGCCCGGATGGATAGAGGATAAGGTTTTAAGGTCGAAATAAGTCAATGGATCGGTTAAAAAGTCAGCTTAACTAGATTTCATGTCCTCATGTAAGCTGGAAAAGAAGAAATAGTCAGTCCCTCATCGTGATTCTTCGTAATTTTGTTTTAGCAAGTCTTTACTCCCTCGAGATCATCTTAATGTTTATATTTCGTTATAAAGTTAAAAAGTAGATCCTTCAACCGTACCTGCATTTCTTATTGCTTATTATTTACTCAACAGCATATTGGTAAGAATGAGTATGTACGTGAACCCAAATTCGCAGGTTTATCACGTCCTCCATACTTGCCATCATACCCACTGCTCGTGTCCACTAGTACACATTCGGCTACATATGCTATTTTGTAGGTGGACCTCGCGCCTTTACTACGTGAATGTGACCAAGCCATGCTTAGATTGGCCTGGAAACTACTAAGAGATCTAACCGAGCTAGTGCACAAATATCTTTACTATCTTTTCGATGCTGACATACACTTGTGTAATGTAGATGCACAATATTGTTCTTCGCGATTCAATTTGGTTATTTGGTCCATAATAGCTATGGAAACACATTCGAAAATTCCAGTGGAATCGGTTGATCAGAAAGGAAACGGGACATAAAAGGAACATTATGAGACGTTGAAGCAACCGAAGTATTCTTCCATTCCCCAGACACTTACTAATTATCTGTCAATGCGTCTAAACATTAAGGTCATCGCAACGAACATAGAAGCTAGATAGGCTAATTGCAAATCCAAAACAGCACCAGACGGCCGTATTTTCGGCGTGAAACTCGTCAATGTTGTGCATTTTCCCCCGGCCGCCCTCAGGGAACTGAGCACCTGACCACTAGTGGCTTGCGCTACATCAGCTTTTGACTAATGCAAAACAGTCGGATGTCGTTGTCGTTGCTGGGAATTTGAATGCACGGGTTGGCAGCCTGTTACCATATGAACGCCACCTTGGTGGTCGCCACGCGCTCGATGAGGACCGCTCTGATAACGGAGAGAGACTTCTCACATTGTGCGAAGAAAACCATCTGTTTCTCTCGAGCACTAACTTCAGGCGTACGAAGAAGCGATCCGCAACGTGGTGTCCTCCTTCGTCAACACAGCCGCGGTCTCAAATTGATCACATTGCAATTAGCTTCAGATGGCGCGGCAGCATACTGGACGGCAGGTCGTCTTGGTCCACCTTCGTTTTCAAGTCAAGTCAAGAAAAGCTTTATGCACCCATATGGATCCATTTTCAGCATTTTACACTATCTACCACAAACGTGGTATAAAATCAACAGTAAAGATAAGAATTTTACACTTTTTAACACAGAGTGAGTAAAGAGTGTACAGATGTCACTTAAGTAAACAGTCCAGAATCATTAAGTAACGACCGTACATTGATTGAACAAATTGTAAGATCCTTCTTCCAGTTAACGAGGCCAACATTTGTTAAAACGTTTATTGACAGCTCGTTTCAACTGGATAAAAGCAGCAAACCGCGAGTTTTGCGCGGTGTCTCGGATACTTTTTCAAAGAATCGGTGGAGTTGAGCGACCTCAGTGACCTTAAAATCGTCCAGCCAAAGAATTCATCAAAAGATTCAAATAAAATTGATACGTTTGCAGCAGATAGCGCAAAAAGGATATTTTGGTGGAGAGCGGCAACAGCCAAATTAAAGGCCCCGCCACGACTAAGATCATGCACTGGTTTGCGCCAAAATCTGTATGTTCTGGGGGGTCCAGAAAAACGAAGCGCCGCAAGATTGCTGTAAAAAGATCAACTGATTCCTCTGTCCAGATAAGCTATCAGTCTTCACTGGCATACCCAGTCAGTTGCAATCCATTGAAGTTGTATACAGAAAGTGATAACCATTTCTGGACAGTCAATCTGTAGCCTAGCTCGATGCCCCTTTAATGCTTGTATCTGCTCGCTCTCTGGAGCTGTTCGAACGCCGCAAAGATATCCCGGCGGAATCAGATTGCAACGAGCTGCGCCGTTCTGCCAACCGGCTGCTCAAGCAAGGCCTACGCAAGGATTGCGAGGCATGGCGGTCAGAGCAGGCTTCAGAGATGGAGACCGCTGCCCTCCCTGGCAACACTCGCAAACTTTTCCAACTCATTCGGTCCATTGGTCTCAGGAAGCCTGGTGTCAGTAAGGTTAGTTGCGAGGCGGATGAATCTCCGATCACAAACCAACAGAGGCGCTTGGACCGCTGGGCCGATCACTTTCACTTGCAGTTCAACTGGCCTCCACCGGCCATCAGTATACGCAGTACACCTTGTTGCCTACCCTGGCTCGTCCCACTGAATCTACCCGGCGAAGCGGAAGTCTGCCTCGAGATTCGACGCTTGAAGCGGTTAAAGACTGCCCGCTCAAACGGACTTCCTCCCGAACTGTTCAAGTATGGCAGCGTGAAGATCATTAACCAGCTGACCACGTTATTCGCAAAAATCTGGCATGAAGAAAAAGTGCCTTCCTCTTGGGGCAACTCAGCTATTGAGCAAATTTTCAAGAAAGGCGCTCACACCTAATGTGTCAATCATTGCAGGATTAGTGTTATTTTGGTTGCTTCCAAGCTATCGGCATCTATTCTGCTTCGTAGACTATCGCCAATATGTGAATCAGACTACCGTGAAGAACAATCTGATTTCCGTTCCGGCCGCGGATGCATGAAGCAAATCTTCATGCTCCACCAATTCCTCGATCATTGCCACATTTATCACAGGCCCACTATCATTGCATTCCTAGACATACGTGCTGCTTTTGACTCCGTTGATCGACCTGCTTTATGGCATAGCTTGGTAAAGAACGGGGTGCCAGAGAAGTATACCGCCATCTTACGAGCACTTTACCTTCATACATCCGGCAGAGTGAGGGTCTATGGCAAGCTTTCCTCGTAATTCACTGTCAATAGCGGTGTGCGACAGGGCTGCGCTATGTCCCCATTCCTCTTCAAGTTCGCCATCGAAAAGGTTCGGTCGAATGCCCTAGGTTTCCAACATTTTGGCCTAGAGCTTCTACCGGGTGAGCGCGCGACCGAGTTAGATTATGCAGATGATATCGCCTTACTTGGTGATGATCCCCAGGGTATGCAACTCATTCTGGATCATTTGGCGGTTGAAGTACCTAACTATGGCATGAACGTCGCTCCATCGAAGTGTAAAGTACTGCTCAAAGATTCGCTTTCACCTGCTCCTGTGCTCTCTATTGAAGGTGTACGACTTGAACAGGTAGATAGTTTCGTCTACCTTGGGAGCAAGGTACTTCCTCTTCGCATCGCTAAAGTCCGAACAGCATTTGTCAATCTGAGGCACTTGTGGCGTCGTCGCGACGTCTCATTCTCACTAAAGGGCCGCGTTTACAGCGCATCTATTCGTTCATTGTATGGGAGCGAGTTAAAGCCAATTCGCGTGGAAGACATGCGTCGTGTTTCTGCCTTCAACAACGGTTGCTTAAGGAGGATTGCTCGTGTTTGGTGGCAATATCGAGTTAATAGTAATGACATTCGACGTTGCATCTTGGGGAATGCGAGTATTCCCTTCAACAAACTGGTTTTGTTGCGCCAGTTAAGATGGCTCGGTCACATCCTACGCATGGCACCTGAGCGTCTACCGCGTCGCGCTCTATTCGCTCGTCAAGGACCTAGCTAGAGGCGACCGGGTGGTGGTCAGCCTTCCACTTGGCGACAGCATATAAAACCGCTGACGTCGTGTCTAGCCGCTGTCGGACCCTACATCTTCCAGGATAGGGACCCAAAGATGAGGAGTGCTAATGGCTTAATACCCTTGAAAACATGGCCCGCAACCGGAATCAGTGGAAGAATTGTGTACAGAATTGTACTGATTCACATGTTTAATACTTCAAACATTGAAAATGACAAAAAAGAGAAAAATCGGTGTGAAAAACAAACGAAAAAGGTTTTGTTCTATTTTTTGCACAAATGTTCCTTTCTTCCTGCGGCACAGTAGTTGTAGTGTGTTGCTCACCTTCAACCCCTGTGCCACGATGACCACGACATAGTGACTGCCCCTTTCCGCTAATCTCCATGCTTTCTGTTAGTTCTATGTCTGTTTACTGGTCTGTTGAGACTAGTACTACTACTACAACGCTACTATTCAGCAACTTATGCCAATGAGCTACGCGCACCACTGACGAGTTCCAAGCGGAAGAAACGGCTGTCTGGTGCTATTCCAGATAAGTAGTTAGGCTAGTTGAATTGTAAGCCAGTTGCGACAAACTTCATTACTCACTAAAATACTTCTACTCAATAGAAGTTGAACATAATAGCTTATTCTCATGCGATAGCATGTAACAGACTTGTAATGTCCTAGATATGACACTGCGTGGGGTCAGCTTGTCGCCATCAAAAAAATCCACTATGTATTTATCCATTTAATTCGTGAAAAGTGTGTATAACGGCGGACCGAAACGAACAGTCTGCTTTTGCAATAACACTTATTCTCAAAGTTACATGCTCATCCGATATTGTGAATGGAAATGACGAGATGATTCGAAAAGCACGCTCTCCCATTTAAGCGGTTCGGTTGCAAACTCTTCGGTAAAAGTCGAAGCACCTTTTTCAGTGTGTGGTCAAAAATAGTTTCGCTTGTAAATACTGGGTTCCAAGCAAAACCATGAACAAAAGACCCCTTTTATCAGTCATGTGTATTCATAACGCTTCCAAATTCCTCCTTACTTGAAACATGTTCCTCCATAGATCTATCTAGATAGTCCATAAGGCTATCCAGTTGCATCCAACGGACGCGAACGTCCCTAAATGCCATTGTGCATTAAGTTACCAAACAGAAATCAGCCAAAAGCATACCATACTGCGCGTTATACTATCGGCTAATTTGGGATTGGTCACTCAAAAGACAATACGCATATTCTAGAATCATTTGCCCCCGTTGGATGCAATCTGAAAGCGTTAAAAACCATCTTGAGGGATCGAAAGAAGAACGTGACTTCCCTAAGGAGGAATTCGAAAGCGCTATGGATATAATTGGCTGAGAAATGGTATATACCGGACACGAAGTACACATATAGACGTCAGCGACTGTGGTTGATTACCGTTGCACTCCCTGATGCTTGAGCGACCGTTGTGAAGATTATTGCTACGTGGGATAGATCACTGTATTCGTACCGCCGTATTAGTCCTAATGGCAGTAGGGTGCGATTAAGTGGGCTATTCCGTTTGTTGCTCGACCAATGGATTTTGTTGTCAAAAACACGGTTGTCAAATCACCACATTCCGTTCTTTCTGAGTTGTTGGTAGATAACAGCGAGGTCAGTGTTCATTCTTATCCAATTCTTCTTCCTGCAGAAAAGGCATCAAGGAACTCTCGTTGCTAACTTGTTGCCCAGTGCATTAGAATCGTCATTTTTATCCAGTTGAAGTTGTGCCTTTTGTCGTCGAAATGGGCTGATACCAAAGACGGTGCGCAGTCGCTTCTGTAGAGAGAGAAGAAGGGCATCAAAAGTACACCGTACCGACGCCACGCTTCCATGCGACCACAAGCAGTCGTTCGTGGACTAAGGATAGCATAGGATCGCCCGCGAATACGCAGAATCGAACCGGTGACAAGGAAGACGCCCTATACCAGTTAGCTAGGATAATATGTGCTCCTACAACCTTGCGGATAATACTCGACCGAGTTGATCCACATGGTTCGCATCGCAAATAGAACGATGTATCCAGCGTAGGAAATTCCGCCGTACGAAAGCTCCGGGGTTAACCTTTGAGTTCGAGAAACTCTTCTTCAGAATGACTGTGAACTTGTAAGGCGCCAGCAGGTGATGTGATTTATAGATTATGGATACCATCAGCATCATCATCATTATACACGTTAGCTAGAGGTGGAAAATGTCTCAGCTGCTGTGCGGCAATACATAAAAGGAAAAAAGAAAAAAACATGCGACAGAAGCGTGCCAGCTGAGCCAACGGATGGGCATCAATCCGAAAAGCTACCAACCGGCAAATAGGCGAAAAAGATAATTATTAGGTAAAATTATATTATGCCAAGAAATGAGGTCGTGGTTGGAGGGGGAGCCTAAGTGGGAGAGGGAGGGACAAAGAAACTCACAGCACGAACGTCACTAACGTCGGCTCCTAGCCATGTCACCAATTGTATCCAGCCAAACGTGTTCATCGTCTTTCGGACCCCAACCAGGGAGCCGTGACGCTCCAACCGAGGCCAGCTCAGAAGTGAGGGCCTTCATTCCTCTCGACCAAGTCATCGTTTGGCCAACCCTCCTCTTCTTCCATCCACAACCCCGGCGCGCAAACAACACACATCGCGGGAGTCGGTGGGCTGGCATGCGCAACACATGGCCGAGCCATCAAAGCGTGTTGCGTGAAATAACGGTGCTGAGCGGTTCATTCCCTTTTGCTGTGCCGTAAACAAGGATTCGAATACACTCGTTGTTTGCACGGTGTTCCCACCAGATGTGAGCCAAATTCCGAAGGCACCAGTAGTCGAACGTAACTAGCTCCTTTAGGTTGGCTGATCTAATGGGCCAAGTTTCATAACCGTACAGTAGGGTCGAACGTACCGCAACATTGTACACTCTACCCTTCAGGGCGAGAGTGATGTTGCGCCGGTACCATAAACGGCGTAGGTTAGCAAAAGTGCCCCGAGATTTTGCTATACGGTTCGTGATCTCATCTTCAATCTAACGGGCGTTGACATAACTTCCCAGATAGTTGAATTTTTGAACGACTTCTAGCTGATCCCCATCAAGGGTCAGCGTAGGAGGCGGTCCAGGCCAATCTTGGAGGAAATATTTGCACATCGAGGATGCGAAGCAAAGTCCGAAATGACGGACAGTCAGTGCTAATCTGTCCAGTGCCGCTTGGCACGTTTGTGCGCTGTCGCAGATGAGCGCAATATCGTCTGCATACCATCTCAGACAAGTCCTTCATATACAATAAAATGCAGACTAGGAATCTGTGGTCTCATGATTTAGGTGCCTTTGGAAGAAAATGTGTGAGTACTCATTACGCAGGAATGGCATAAGAAAGAGATTACTCGTTTTGCATCTGAGGAAGTGTAGTGTAATCCCATCCTGAGAAACAGAGGCCGCAAGCAACATGTGTAGCAATTTTTCGAATGATTACTGTTAAAAGATTGGAGTCAATAGTAGAGGCTCGTGTCTCTCCGAAGAACCGATGTCAGTGGTTCGCCCCATTCATTGATCCGGTGATCTACATGTCTAGGAGGGGCACTTTGGCTTTCATCTTCGGTCATAGAGTGAAGTGGATGTTGTACATTGGGTTGTTGAATAAAGTGCATGTGGTTTGCACCTAGTTAGGACTGAGTATCACGAACGTTGAGCCAAAGCATCGCATCCAGTATCATCTTGGAGCGATTGTAAACAGTATTCTCTTCCATATTTTGAAAGACAGTCTCCGTGGTAAATTTTGATATAGCGAATCCCATTGAGGTGAGCAAAATGACAACCAACCCGAATTATCCGTAACTGCAAACCTGCGGCATCTTTGGCGACAGAAGAGAGTTTCCCTCCATCTGAAAGGCCGTGTATACAAAGCCACAGTGAGGACCGTTATACTCTACGGTAGTCAGACTTGGCCCCTTCGGTCTGAAGATCTGACGCGCCTTCAAGTCTTTGATCATCGTTGTCTGCGAAGCATTGCTGATGTCGGATGACACCAGCGTGATCGCAACGATGATGTGCGTAGGCGAGTACTAGGTGGTGATAATAATGCTTGCTCTCTAGAACAACAGATAGCACTGAACAAGTTGCGTTGGCTCGCGCACGTGCTACGTATGCCTGGTCACCGCTTACCTAGGAGGGCCTTGTTTAGTCTGCCAGGTGTAGGGTGGCGCAAGGCTCGAGGTGGACAGAAGTTGACTTGGCAACGGCAAATGAAGTCACTGACGACCAAACTGGGTGCCGTTGGTCCGTCTCGCCTTCCGGGCTGGAGTCCACGTGACTCGCCTTGTGCTTGGCTCGAGACTTTACAGGACATGGCTCGCAACCGACACAAGTGGCGCGCCTGCTGCCGTCACCTAATCGGATTGCCAGTTTAAAATGCGTTTCGTGCTGAGTTAACTGCGAGGTAATGGCTGATTATGACGCGGGCAGTGAAAACCACAAGGAAGCTGTCTCGCCGATGCCGCCTTATCTTTCCACGATAGTCAGCTGTTTGTGACGGTATGTTCTCTACACAAGGTGTAGGCACCTTGACCCTGAATGTTTGCTTAGGGCATTAAGGTTTTCAGATAAGTCCCCCTTCTCTCCCTCCTCTTATTCTTTATTTCATAGGTCCTCATGGTTGTATGGCAGTGAAGCATCAGTTCAAATGGCTGATGTACTGCTGTTGTTCAGTCAGTTATTCTTCTAAGCCCGCAATGTATCCCCCGAGAATCAAGACCAGGCAGTAGATAAGGGATCTAACAAGAACCACCATTAATTGAGGTGAATTTGAGCACACGATTGGCGTAATGAAGCAGACGGAAGCATATACACAAGATTGCAACTTCGCCTTGCATGTGCAACACACAAGCATGAAAAACTCACTGGCTGTGTCAAAGTGGAATCTTTTTCGAGAAACTGGATCACGCAGTAGGCCAACTGAGCATGATACATGCTCACTGATTTGACCTTGTGCAGGGGGAGTAGCACTCGAACGAGGAACAATTTGTGCTCTTCTTTCAATGGCAAGGCGAAACCGTTGATGATGCTAAAAAACAAAGGCAGTCAAACGGATGGATGTGAAACAACCGTGTGTCACATGTAGATGCTGAGATGTGTGTGACTCAGAGAAAGGAAAACGCTCGGAAACAAATTCTTGGAAGATACTTGGAACCGATCGAGTAGTCATGAGTTCAGAAAGGTTTGGAAACAATCGGTTTGGTATAGTAGTTTGGTAACGTTCCGAAGGCACTTCGGAGGGTACTAAACAAGGAAAATATAAGGGTGATCTTTCACTGAGGTCGAACGTTACGTTCGGCGTTGGTACACCTGAAGGGCCCGCTTCCCAAGCGACTGTGCACATGTGTATATAGGCCAAACAGTGAGAGAATTACGCACACGAATTTCGGAGCAAAAGAGGCGCATTTCAAGACTACCAAGAAACGAATTTGAATACCAGACAATAGTAAGAGACTCGGCCGTAGCTGTGCATGCATTAGACACGGGTCACCAGATAGACCTCGAAAACGTAGAGGTCATTAGGAGGGGTACACGATCAACCCATCAGCGGTTGATTGCCGAGGCGGTGGAAATTGCCAAATCTGACGACTGCGTGAATAGAATGGAGGGGTAGAAATCCCTAATGCGTGGCGGGCGGTCTTACGCCGACCAGCTTGACGAGCATCGATGCGTGGATCAGATTGGAAAGTGCAAACCGACTCCCAAGGACAACGCTATGGGCTTATCCGTCAATGTCATGACACACAAAGGAACACCTGGACTATTCCCACTGTGATCGTACCACCTGAGGTGACATCCCAAACTGTTACTGTAATGACTCATGGCTCAAGACTCGGGTAACAAGGTTATCGCCCCTGTTCGCTATAAAATCCCACACCAATTGCACAGTGATTCACCTGGTCTGATGAAGCCTTTGTGTCAAAGGCGAAACGTTACCAAACTACTATACCAAACCGATTGTTTCCAAACCTCTCTGAGCTCGGAAACAAATTCTAGAAAAAAAACGAACAGAAAGAACGAGACAGTGCGGGCGATAATTAACGAAGGTGCTCGTCATAATGTCAAGATGCTCAGGTCCAAATAGGTGAGGCAGGAAGAGTTGACGGTTAAAATAGAGGCGTGGTTTCGTTACCATGCAAAAACCAAACGCTGTATATGATCATCGATAGGGATCACAAGGCAGAAATTCCTGGGGACCAAAGAAAATTGTTTGGATTATGGTTTGGTATAATGTAGAAAAGTAACCAGGATTCGGAAGTCGGAAGACAGTGGATAAAGAAACCTCTATTCACACTGCTATGAAAATGAGGCTTAAAAATAATTTAATGGAAAAACCGAGAAAAAACGCGCAAAGAAGATGGAAGCATTGGAGGAAATCGTGATCCATTAGAAGCGTGGAACCAAATGCCAAAGCAGCAAGGACTTTTATATCGCGCATTGTAGGGTGCATTTTAACACCACTGTGCACGATTTCGAGGAATTGAACAAGTGATCAACTAGCTACCCGAAGCGTGCCTGTAGCATCAAATTATCCCGTGTAAATCATTGGAGCGAGTTAATTTATGTCGGTAAAGTCCATCGCGTGCCTCCGAGAACGGTCTCCTTGACAAGGCGGATCTCGCAAATGTATCTTGTAATTGGGCAGATAGCCACAGTGAAACGAAACTCGGAACCGATCAGCAAAAAGCGAATAGCATTATGGAGTCGATATGCAAGTTACAGATGAATACTCAGAAAATGTGTAAATCATCATCTTTCTTAAGCAAATCTGAAAAACTCTATTTCAATGCAATAGGGAACGACCACAAAGCAAAACAGTGGATGAAATAGCTCAAGCGAAGTTTAGTTCTGCGCTAAGATGAAAATGAGAACCGCTAGATGAGCAGTGACAACGCTTGCGGCGTCACAAGAAGTGCAGCAATGTAACAAACATTGATGCACCTCTTGTGCGCCAGAGAAAATCAGCATCCAGAATGTATACACAGTTCAAAATGGCAGCATCAATGGAGTTCAAAAGAAGCTGGATATGGGCATCAACAATCGACTGGATGCAAACCTCTCTGAGCTGTCGTCCCAGTAACTGGCTCGATTGTCTTGGTGGGCCGGTGGCCGAGTGGTCTGTGCGCTTGGTTGGCAATCGTGCGGTCACAGGTTCAAATCCGCGAAGGGGTGGGCGTCCTCGCGATATACTTAGCCCACGCGCGACTGTTGGTAATCGCGCGGCAGCGAAGCACCATTATGGGGTACAGCTTGCAATTCATTCATTCATTCATTTCTTGGCCATTCTGTTCAGGCTCGGATGTACTAAACCACCTTAGTAAAGAACTCTGTATCAGTGTGGTAGCTGTAACTACGATATCCCATGCGTTGAGTGGAATAGTAATAGTTTCCATTGCATCGATTCAGACCTGAGGACTTAGCAAGTCTCTCTTAAGGTGTCAAATCGAGCATGCGATATGAAAGTGTCCACAAGCACACCAAAAACACAACAAATTATCCGCTGACATCGGTAGCAACAACATCTGTTTGTGCGTTACTGGTGTGCAACCTTGACCGGTAGGAGAGTCAGTAGGGAATATAAAAACCTGCAAAGACGGAGGCGGGATGAAACGTACGGAAGTCACATTCAGCAGCTTTGCAGAGCACAGCTATGACCGACTAGAATGAAGGAAGCAATCTCGTCCGTTTACCAACCCTGCTCACTATGCGCCATCAATGTGTAGTAGGATCTGAGGCAAAAGTCGCATTGTCAAGTATCCAACCGAGTGCTACAGTATCCGCTAGGTAGTTCGGGGCTATCCCGTTCTAGTGACACATTCAGTAGTAGTGCTTCAGAACGTAGTGGGCTTGTGTCTGCCAAGCCCACTCTGCTTAACAACAATGCGACGTGGCGAAAGTGACTTGAAAGTAAATAAAATCATTATCCTTTGCTTTGACTCATTGAAGTAGCGCAGTAGATATGTACCGAATTGCTAAAATGGATTGTGATGCTGCTTGGTAACTTACCAAAACAAAAGCGTATGAACAGAAATCGTTCACTGGCTCCAAAAAAACGCGAATCTCTGAATTCGTCCAGCTGCCGTTTAGGTAGACTGTTCAGTCAAATATTCGAGGTGGTATCCCCTAAGTCAACTACCCACTTCGAGTTGAGCGACCGGGTCGTACAAGGCTCTCTGAAGAGACATGGACTACATTGCTACTTCGTCGCACTCTATCGTTCCCGTCTCTCTTCCTTTATTCTAATCAATCTGCATTCCACTCAAACGATAGGTTTGTAAATAATCCCTGTTACTCTTGAGTTAAGCCAAATACCGAATTCGCTGCTGCTCATCCCTTGGCTCTGACTCTCGATTCAACTGATAACCATCAATGCGCTGACATTCAAGCAGTGCGGGCAAAAGGCCGGCCAGGTATGTGCTGCAAATTGCTTCGCTGCTGCCCTTACGAAATAGGTGCAAGACTCGAGCATTGTGCCCAAAATGACATCTCTGATGAACCGCGAAATCACATGGCATCTACGCTTGTCTCGCAGCGCAGAAACAGCTACAGCCGGCTTGGTTGGTGTTGGCGTGGAAGGCAAAGTTGCAAAGTCAAAGTGATATAATTGAAATGGTCCCCAGATTGCAGCCGACGACTATGTGCGGTGCGATTTCAAGGCTCGTGTATGATTAATGGATACCGCAATGAAAAGTGTAACCTACTTGTGATCCCAGTCTACGCGCCTATGTGACTTCAACAAGGACAAATTTTTACCGTTATCTTCACCAGATTTAGCGCAAAGCCACCAAATCATCAGCATCAGTACACAGTAGTTTAAGGTGAGAAAAACACTTCAGCTATCTGTGCCGCAATACAAAAGATATATGAAGAGGGAGATAATAAATACTACAGAATATAAAAGATTAAGAAAGCAAGTATGATAATGCTGTGTCATATGCTTGCAGTGTGAGATCGTTGTTGCAGAAAGAAGACAAACGGGAAGGGAGGGGATTAAAAAAACTCACACCACAAACGCTACCGAGGTATCTCTTGGTCATATCAACAAGTGTATCCAACCAAACGTGTTCATCGTCCTTGGGACCCCAGCCCGGCAGTCGGGAGATACCGACCGACGCAAACTTCGAAGTGAGGGACTTCATTGCTCTTGACCAAGTCATCGCTTGGCCTGTCCTCCTCTTCTTCCATCCGGACCGCGGTCGCGCAAACAACACACGTCGCGGGACACGATGGGCTGACATGCGTAACACATGGTACAGCTATCAGAGCCTGGTGCGAAGCCCCCAAACTGTAGGTCGCTGTTCTAACCAGTGGGTCGGTTTCTATGAGGGGGAAAACCACCTGGATGGATAGCACTCACTGAATCAGAATCACTCCGATAACGGAACCAGGCCTCACACTTGTTGTGAAGAGAATGGTCTATTTCTCAAGCAGACGTTTTGTCACTCGCGGTATACTCCTTCACCAACGCAAGCTTAGTCTCAAATGGACTACAATGCAATCAGTTTCAAGTGGTGGGGTGAGATAAAAGACTGTATAGCATTTTGATCCAGTTAGGTGAAATCAGATCACGCACTGGTGTGTGTGAGAAAGAGAAATAGAGAGACAACATTCGCGTGCGATTTGAGAGTCTCAGAAACGGAAGCACTGTAAGCTTGGTACGAACAGAACAGTCGGCTAGACTGAATTGTCAAGTCTCATTGATAAACGCAGTGGCATGTGTTCCGTCCATTGATATCGAACACTATTGGATATATATATATATATATATATATATATATGCGGGAAACAATGCTAAATTGCGATAAATCTATCTGTCTGTTAGCTCATTATCACTTAAAAACCCGGATATCTATGCGAAACCGTTCTGTCGTCGCCAGAAGGAGTTTCACCGCTCCATTACTCGGCAATTAAAACCAGGTCAAAAGTTTGGTGGGTTAGCACCGCAAATACAGGTGAGTTGTATCAGCGCATTCGGATCATTGGTTACAGGAAGCCTGGTATAAGTGAGACAAGATGCGAGGCGGGGGTGTTGTAAAATGCAGTTCTCAGAAACGCGTGGACTGCTGGCACAAGTATTTTCAATCTCAGTTCAGTCGTTTCATACCGTCAAGCTTTACATCTAGCGCACACAGCCGCATGCTCTGTGTCGTGTAAAACCATCGAAGCGCAAAGTTGTCTCAGACGAAATTCGCTCAGAACCGTTCGAGTACAGTGGCAGAACAACCGTTACGTAAGTAAGGTTACTGTTTCTGAGGAACTGGGAAAAAGAAAGGATCCGCTCTTATTGCGAGTCAGTTATCGTCCCAATATTCTAGAAAGGCTCCTGTATTTCACGCAGAAATCACAATGGGATCAGTCTGACATATGTTACCTCCAAACTAATAGACTCAATCATGTCCCGTAGGCTATTCCGAACTCGTTAGTAACACCATCTGGAAGAAATGGGTGGTTTCGGCACCGACCGAGAATGTGTGGGCCAAGGATTCATGCTTCACCAACTTTAAAGCATCGACAACTCAACCGTAGACGCACCATCGGGCTGCAGTAGGCTAATGACGGGACTATATTATGTTATCGCCTGCTGAAAAACGCTACTCCCGAAGAGTCCGTCGTTATTCTTTCGGTGCTATAATTTCAGAATTCAGTAAGCTGCCGGCACCATCTTTTGTTGCCAGTGAGGTGAGACGAAGATGCTTAAAACATTCGTTTCTTTTCAATTTTGTGAGGGCACTTCTGTCTACCTAGAGACCCGCGCTGCTACTGACAGCACAATTGGAGAAGAGGCATCCTTTCGTATCATAAAATCTTAGTCAGTCTTTGACAGCTTAAGACATTTGCAGTGTCGCCCCGACGCTCCGTTCCCTTTAAAGGATAGGGTTTACAATGCTGGTGTTCACGCTATACCGTTGTAGGGGAGCAAACTTTGGTCGATCAAAACAGATGTCATGTGTAGGCCTTGGACATTCGACGATAGTTGTTTGTAGGGGATCGCCCGTGTGTGGTGGCAACACCGGGTGCACAATTGTGACAGAAGATACCATGTCTTAAACAAAGCGTGAATTCGTTCTGTCGCACCAATCGGAACAGTCTGGTCAAGTCCAACGCAGGGCGGTATTGGAAGAGACGTAAGGGCCAGTCTGTCGGTTGGTGACGAAGCACGAATTTCCACACATCTCACCATGTGATTGTTGGTCCCGTACGTCTTCACGGTTGGGAACTCGAAGCAGCGGTCCCAATCCGGTCGCAGTGGAAATCATGTATGCAAGTTTGCATGAACTCAAGATTTCATAAGCCTTAACTCAAGTTGTTGTTATTTTGCCAGGGGCAAAGTAGTACGGGATTGAAAGCCAAATAAATGCAACGGTCAGCTGTGTAGTAAACCAGTGTCCTAAAGCTAGGAGAAAGCCTGGAGACCGCAACCGGATATGTGCTAGAAAGAAATGCAGAAATAATGACTGATGAAGTCTTCCAGCAACAGCGCATCCAGCAGCATGCATGAAGGCGTCCGCAGATGAGTGGAACGAACCGCTGATGGTTACGTCTATTGCATGCGATGGGTGCTTATTACTACAATCAGTAACCCAGTCCGCACTTCTTAAGGTTGTTGCACTGGTGCCATGAAGAGTAGGTAATCCTGGCCCATGCAGTAGTGATACCCGGTATTCGCGCGTGTCACAACCTCGTTTGGCGACGAAACATTTGTAGCGTGATTGCCGAGTTACGCGAGCACATGAACGACCAATCCGAGATCCCAGGGTGCTCCGAGTAATCCTTGACATTATCTTGTCATCAGAATGGGTAAAATCGTTCAGTAGATTGATGGCGGGAAGAGAAACGTACACACACTCATCACCATGAATAGCTGCTACAACATTAGCAAAGACACTAGCCGAGAAGTCAAACTCACAGTACCGAGTAGCAAATAACCACTGGTATAGATGAAAGTTTGAGTGACATCATACTCTACGTTGCAATACTGAGCCGTATGGGAAGCAAACTGAGCGGACTATTCGAAGGTGACAGTCATGAGGCTTGAAATAGTACGTAGGTGAAGTACGATTATTGTGTTCCCCGAACACCACTACTGATAACGATAGAGTAGGAAACACTGAAGAGTAGGGTTTGCAGTGCAGCCGTGCGTTGGACTCTACTGCACGGTTGCGAAACGTAGTCAATTAGATCAGCCAACCTAAAGGGGCTAGCTAGGTTCGATCACCGATGCTTTCGAAATATGGCTCACATGTGATGGAAACGCCATGTGAGCAATGAGCGTGTTCGACGCCTTGTTCAGGGCACAGGAAAAAGAAATGAACCGTTCAGCACCGTTATTTCATGCAACAGGCTCCGTAGCTGGGCCAGGTGTTGCGCATGCCAGCCCACTGACTCCCGCGACGTGCGTTGTTTGCGCGCCAGAGGTGTGGATGGAAAAAGTGGTGTGGAAAGCAATGACTTGGTCAAGAGGAATGAAGTCCGTCGCTTCAAAGTTGGCCTCTCGGTTCCATGGTTAGGGTCCGAAAGACGACAAACACGTTTGGCTGGATACACATGGTGACATGGCTAGCAGCCGACGTCAGTGACATGCATGCTGTGAGTTTCTTTGTCCCTCCCTCTCCCACTTAGCCTCCCCCTCCAACCACGATTTCATTTCTTAGGCATAATATAACTCTTTTTGTGGCACAACAGCCGGCGGATAACTCTCCGGAACGATTCCCATCCGTTGCTGGTGACTGAGTTGACGTGCCTTGGTTGCACGCTCATTTCCTTCTTTTCTTATGTATTGCGGCACAACAGCTGTGTTTTCCACCTCTAGCTGACGTGTACAACGATGGTCATGAGAAATTCGCATCATACCGTTCAGGTGTGTAAACTATTACATTACGAATGAACGACGCAACACAATAATAAGATGATAAACGGAGGACACATTGCGTTTCGGACTCTGACAACAAGCGCGTGCGTTCGGGTGCGCAGATAGGACATGCGTTGAGCTGTCGGTTTAGTGTATTGCAGTTCAAAAAGACCAGAGAGGTGGACACCGTCTGATAGCGTGGGCAAGAGAAATCCAGAGATAAGAGCGGGTCCAAAGGTGTTGATGTTGTCTGAGAGCCTCCAGGATTGAAAGAGAACATCAAATGTTGTAATATCTGCAGGACAGCAAAGTGAGGATATCCGGTAGCCTCCAGTTTCCAAAAAGGTGGATGATCGATCCGTCGTTTCCACATGCAGTAGGATAGAGGAGGATATGAAGGAATACGCTTGTTCCGGTTCGAAGCAGCGGATAATAGGTTTTGTTAACTCAGAAAAATAAATGACTAGCTACTGGATAGTGAGTGAGAAATGCCGTCGAAAAAATCATCAATGACACTGTAATTTCACGTGCGAGACAAGTCTTGGAAAAAGGTGAGAATCTACAGGTATCTGGTGAAATTCACTGTCGAGTCTTCTTGTAGTTCAATTGAATGACACGTGCGTGTACATCGGCCAAGCTGAGACAAGCGGAGTGATTGCTCTTGCGAAAAGTCGAAGGATAAAGGAACCCACTTCTCCAGCGGATAGAAAGGTCAGTAAACCGTCGGGTAGCCAGAACGACGAGGACTTCGCGACTGAGTTTAACTATCGACCCAGCAACGCCAACATCCAACAGCAGCAACAACAACAGTAGCAAAGAGTGACGTGAGTGTCAGTGATAGCAGGTCTTGGATGAGCAGTTATCAGTCATTCGTATGGCTTCTTGGGTCGATGTAGTAATCGCAGCTGCATGTCCCACCCACGCTCGCCGTTCGACCCTGTTACTGTGCGTCCAAGCCCTGGGATATGATACATGCGGATGGGAACACATCCTGTGACTGTCTGCAGTCACAAGTTTGGTGCGTGTTCTGATTCTTGAGAATACATCAGATTGAGAGCTCAGAATCAGTGAGAGATAAGCTTATTCTCCCGAACTGTATTCCTCGAGGATGTATCCATCTCATCCCAGTTTGTCAGAGGCTCGCTTGATTTATCGTTCGAAAGACTCACTGCTCGTGTTGCAGTGAATTGTAATGACACCAAAACCGATGGGTATTTGTTGCCCCTTTCGGTTCTATCTGCTCTCAAACTGACTGACGGCGTAGAGGGTGAAGTAGTTCGCCGAGAACCAAAAGTAAATATGGGCAGTGAACATAGATGTATTGTTCATGAATAGCAGTTGCAATTATGCCGTACAAAATTAATATGGGTACTCCACAGTAGTAGTTCATTATGGTGGCCAATTTGTGCTGCATTCTTATGCCTGTGTTCACTCTGTGCTTGCTGCCACCCTGATTACTCCACACCTGCCTAGTTTGGAGCCAGACTAGGCTGCATCAACACTAGATTGTTGATCCGAACCGCGCTACAAGTGCCAACTTAAACAAGTTGCGCTTAAATGGCTATCTGTCCACAACTGACAGTCGATCTCCTTCGTCCTATTTACTAATTGTCACCACTTGAATCAAACGCTACATCCACGCGGGTAAGTGCAATTCCACGGACACTAGCCACAGCACACAGTATAGCGCAGGCACGGATAGTAAGATCGCAACATGCGGACATCAAGAGTTCGGGCCAATGTGTGAGACATTCACTCACGTTGCAAGGACAAATTAGGCAAATGCAATTAGACGATTAGCATGAAAGCGTGCATCGAGAAGACGCGTATCTGGCTATTATAATAGTAGATCAAAAGGCATTTTTGTGTCGTCCTCAAGTGGTGTAAACGATGCTTCGATGATTTGACTACCGCCAGTGGTCATTGAATGGTGTCCTGAATGGGACATTTCACGTTGGAGAAACAACAACTGCGTCATAATACCGATCGACTGTCATGTTCTCAATCCGTAGAGAGGTGTTTGAGCAAAGGTGTAAAAGTAAACAGGAAGACCTGTGATTACGACTTCCATCATCCAGCTTGTCGTTCCACTGGTGGGTACAGAAACCACGCCCATTTGTACCGAGTCGCTTCGGCAGATGAAGACATGGTGTCGAAAAAACGAGAACAGTTACAAAACAATCGATCGTCGATAAATCAATCGCTGCCAGAGACGTGTTTTAATACCTCCACCGTAAAATGTGGTGAGGCATGGGCAGCTAAATACAGCTGTTGATAGTTAACAAAAGCGTGAAGATCGATCTGATTTGCGTTGCTTGAGGCAGAATACCAGTTGTATGCGATAAAACTGTGAGCTGCTGCGCCATATTTGGGGAATACAGAAATATGGGAGGATATAAGTGTTCCAATAAGGCTATCACTCGTCATCGGAAGTGTCCCAGGGAACTGGTGTTCGATATATATATATATATATATATATATATATATATATATATATATATATATATATATATATATATATATAGTCATCAGAATTGCAGCTAAACAGACGGAAAGAAAATAATTTAACTAGTTTCCTACGCACAGCTTGAGTTTTTGGGGATTACCGTAACAAGCCGACATATAAACTTCACATCTGAAACACCTCAACCAGGGAGTCGAGATCAATTGACCGAAGCAAAGTGTTTCGTCAGTTTTTCATTCCCCTGTTATAGGTTGCCCACCACGCCGCCTCCACCAGTAATGCTCAATAACCGCGAACGCACAAAGCAGAAGACGCTGAGTGGATAAGCACAATGCCTGTCCAAGCTACCGAGGCTGACGGAGCGGAATGAGCTCCTAGGGCGAGTGACCGCCTTTATCCAAGACACGCTGTCTAACTTCCACACTGGTTACGTGGTGCAGCCACCACACACGGGTTATGGACCGTAAGCAACTGTTCGGAAAACTAGTTTGACTATGTCAAATAACTGATCACTCGGTGCATCTAAAACAGCTGAAGGATGAGGAAGTGGAGGGAGTTGTAACGTTGCCCTCTCTGCACTGCCAACCCAGCCGGGGACAAGACAAAACACCGAAGCCTGCTAGACTGATGTATATTAGGCACAGAACACAGTTCATTTTATAGGCCATATTCTATTATCTCCGGCTGCACGTTCTGAGCTGACTCATGCCACTTGCCTGGATGGATTCCATAGTTGCTAGCGTTCCGCATTGGTCAGCTGTACTTGCGCTCACTCACGTCTGGCACATAGCAAATTGTGTCAAGCTGAGGGGTTGATTTCGTCAGCTTCCGGTTTGCCCATGGCAACGAGTCTGTCAGCCGCTCATGTGGACTGGCTAAATTCGCCCTGCTAGAGTGCGTTATCGTAGTCAACCGTTTCGCCTCCGTGACAGATACCTGAATATTCAGTTTCGTTGCGATAGGCAAGCCTTACACAGGTTCACTGTCGAGAGATACTCGCCACTGCAATAAAATTAAAACGATGTGGCCATCCACTAGTGCAGACGAAAGCTGTGAGGTACATAAAGATGCTCTTCCTTGAGCCGAAGGTAAGAGGATACAGCTCATGATCAGTTAATAAGGTTAGAAACAATCGTTTATGAAAACGCCTTGGTGCAAAAACGGTGCCAGAAGACGCCGATTCTATCACAATGTCTGCTTACGTCGTGTCAGCGAGCGAGCAGAAAGTGATTAGCTCTTCAAAGCCATGTGGAGTCCATGGCCGGAAGAGTATGAAGCTATGAGAGTTTCCAACTTAGGGTTATGTGTGAATGTCACATTAGAATTAGGCATCACATGTGGAGTGACATTTGACAACCGATACTCACGGAGTAACTATGGTTAGCAGCGGAATGAGAGCATTGTATAGGTCACACATGGACAGCGCAAAGAAATCGCAGTTACCAGCCACAGTAGGAAATGATCTCAATATCGGTACGACCTGTGGCAGGGATATCGGCAAGACTGCGATAGCGCTCCGAGTGCCATCTACATTGGTCAATAATGAAACCTGGTAGGTAATCGATGGAAACCACGAAATACACACGCCACGCAGTCTTGAGGTACGAGGTCTACCCGTCCCTTGCATGGCAATAGAAGACGAGCCGCATTGTGATGTAGCCGGAAACCAGTCATGATGGTCCGTGGTTATCATCCACATAGCTCACTGGCTTAAGCTGCAGCCCATCGGAAATATAGTTGTGTAGGTCAGAGTTCCGTGGAACTTGAATGATTTGAAGAATGTCGGCAGGGCAAAAAGTCAAAAAGCACGCGAGTTCATCGAGGCTTGGTACTCGGAGAAGAACTCAATCCACAGACACTTATATCTAGATACTGCCTATGAAGCACTGAGGATCAAAACAATACTCCTCCCCAGAGCAACCGGACAAAGGAACGTCATTGAGGCGGACTCTAGTCAACAGTACGCAAGAGCTGACTACACGGTCAGCTCAAGTGGACCAATCGACTCCTGAAGTTCGAATCAAGTGGGATTTTCATCTACAGAGCAGGGAACTGAAGATGCCACTGAGGGAAGTGGTGAAACGTTTGTCATTAAATTACTCAGCTCGGAGAACGAATCAAAACGTTGATCAATAATCACTTGGATCTGTAAGTGGCCCGCATAAATCGCACTGATGATGTCGTCTAGCCTGACGATGAAACGTTTGCAGCCAAATCAGCCAGCTCGGAGAACACTCGCAAATCCTCACCCGCGTCCCGAGCTACAAATATTCTCACAGATTTCTAAGGCTTCATGTAGCCGTAGCGGACCCAGAATAAGGAAACTGTTTTGGTCCCCAAGGTCGCGCCGTGTAGCTCCGATTGACTGATCAAGAAGGTAACGCTTCGGTCAACAGTTTAATGGTCACAAAATACAAAACAATTACATGGCACAGAGTACCGTTATTTATATGTTCCTGGTGACATTGAACGCTCATTTTTATTGCTTACCTACCAATAACAGTAATACATTGTCCGAGGACAATTTTTGACCGAATAATATGATCATTCCACTGGATTTCTCGAAGGTTGGATCTTGGCCTACATAGGACTCAATGCCCAATTACTTAGAAAGTGCTACTCTAAAGGGAAACTTGTAGAAAGTAAGAATTTGTGTGGGTTTAAATAAGACAAAACGGAGGAATTGATTAGACTCCTGGGTACCTGAATGCGCACATGCAGTTTGTTAGAATGTTGACGGAAATCATGCCCGTCAAGATCTGTAGTTCTCCAAAATGATTTCTGTTTGTTGCTGGCACTGAAAGTTCATCTGACAAACTGTAAATGTTGAAAAAGGGCAGGCAGCCCGCAGCGTTTGCTAACCTCAACAAATGCTTGAAGTTTAACGCCAGGCTTGCAGAAGCAAAGACGGAAATTAGATTTAGACAAGAGTGTGTGCAACGCGAGCAGTATCCCCGATCCTACTGGAAATCTCTCAGGGGGTGTCATGTGTGTCCGACTGCAAAGTCCATTAAACGACCAAGTTCATTAAAACCACATTGGTGCATATCTGTCAACAGTACCTATGTTACGAGTATAGGTCGTCAAACATCCTGATCAATAAACATCGAGGGGCAATTAAAGAATTACGATCGAATCCTGATTTTATTCTTTCTAAACCAGATAAAGTTTCGGGATGGGTGTTAATGGACAGATCCGAGTATGTCGCCAAAATTCACGTTATTTTGCAAGACACAAGCAAGTTCATGCGTGATAAGTCCAGCAGGACAGGGCCGCAGAAGATGAAACTAAAATTACGAAAGTCTTGAAGGAATTAAAACAGCTGCATGTGATAAATGACTCTATATTTGATCGATTAACTCCTGTTGGCTCTCAGCCACCCCGGCTTTATGGTTTACCTAAAGTACACAAGCCGCATGTCCCCTTACGTCCTATAATTGATACATCGGCATCCGCTTTTCACTCTGTTGCAAAATGGCTTGTCGAATTACTGGAACCCGTACGTAATGCACTATCCATACACTCTCTAAGAGATACATTTGAATTTGTTGGAAAAGTTAAAGACTTGAAGGTAGACGGTAAAGTGATGCTCTCATTTGATGTGGAATCACTTTTCACCAACGTCCCGTTGCTAGAGACCGTCAACTTTCTTTGCGAATACATAACCGAAAAACAAATAAATGTTGGTATTCCAGTGCCGAAACTGAAGGAACTAATCCTGCGATGCACCTTTAACAGACAGTTCCTGTTTGATGGAATTTATTATCGGCAGATTGACGGAGTTGCTATGGGTTCGCCCCTAGGACCTCTTCTTGCCGACGTCTTCCTCGCAAAGCTTGAACGTGGTCCTATCCAACCTGTTATTGCTTCACTGGATTTCTACTGCAGGTATATGGATGACACGTTCGTTCTCTGTGATTCGAGCGCTGATTTAGTTGGTTTACTCGATCAACTCAACGGTGCACACCCATCATTGAAGTTCACCAAAGAAACCGAAAAAGAAGGAAAGCTGTCGTTCCTGGACGTACTACTGGTGAGACGGGAAGACGGCTCTCTTGAGAGAAGGGTCTTCCGGAAGGATTCTTGGGTTGGACAATACACGCACTTTCTGAGTTTCGTGCCTCTGAGGTATAAACGTAACTTAGTCCGCTGCATGTATTACCGAGCCTCCAAAATCTGCAGCCCGGAGACGCTAGCAGATGAGAAAGAACACATATTTAAAACGCTGCTCTCAAACGGTTATCCCTCTTCTTTTATCAAAAAACACGCTGTTGTTCGTGAACGCAGTGAACCTGTCATCACAGTTCCCAAAAAGGATGTGTTTCTCACGGTTCCGTTTAAGGGTGACATCGCTTTCGATCTACTGAACAGAAGACTTTCCGCTGCAGTGACAAGAACATACCCAGCCGCAAATCCACACGTTCTTGCTGAGATCACTCCATTTATTACTCAGCGCCTTAAAGACAGATTACCGGCCAAGTCCGAATCGTACGTGGTATATCAATTTACTTGCACCTGTGGTGCTAAGTACCTCGGACATACGACCAGGCGTCTGTCAACAAGGATAGCTGAGCACTGTCCCAGGTCTCTACGAAAAGGCACTGCCGGAAGTATCAGAAGTTCCATCCTTGAACATCTGGTTCAAAGTGGACACGAAATTCTGACCAATGATGCTTTCAACATTTTCTACACCGTGTCAAAACGATATCCTAAGGGGATTAAGAGACGCCTCCTTAAGATTGCGGAATCGATAGTGATCAAGTTAACGCAACCGGAGCTTTGCAAGCAGAGGATGCTACTGCAATCTCTCACGCTGCCGTGGCCGTGATAAGGATCCATCCGCATGGAACATTGATGAGGTGGCATCACTTCTCTACTGACCCAATTTGCTTCGCGAAGTGGTCAGCGAACTGTGTCAAGTGGGGTCAAATGAAGTCAGCCTGCATCGACAACACAGGCTTTACCACTGGCCCGATCAATTTAACTTCTGTCCGAATCAATTCAGACTCCTACTTTCGCTTCAGCTTTCATTAGCTTATGCATATCCCAGTTGTGCTTGTAAACGTATTTGCCTGATGTGTTACCGAAAAGAGATCTCTTTGCAACCGTGTTTTCTTAAGCTGTATATAGTTTTCTTTTGGAATTGTTTCCATTGGTGTTGGAAGACAAAAATAAGCTGTTCTACTCTACTCGTTAGGCTGTTCATTGGAAACGTTATAATTAGTTAGCCAAGCCAAGAAAAACTACTATTTTTCAGCAAGTAGTGGAGACCCGTGATAATTATAGACTTCCAGCTGAACTCCAGGAGTGATTTCCGCGTCAAAAAAATCAAAGAATATGAAATCAGGTTGACCGAGGAGAGAATCCCACAGAATCTCTGCGGAACCACTGAGTGTTGATCGATTACCAACCCATTAGTCAATTCTCTGGAAACATTGCTACTAACAGGAGAAAGTTAGTAACGAGAGTGGGGGAACTGCAGCGGAAATGTGTGGAAACTAAAGTTTCAGAGGCGGTTTGTTTTCAGCCTGCTATGCACAGCAAACAACGATACACTTTGAGACTGTGCGACTGCTCATACAGTATGTGATTAAAGCCTGACGAAACAGCCATGGTTGTAGCTAGAGTAGAATACTATCAATAGACCAAAAAGTAAGAAGAAGTCGAATCGCGTACTCACTCAGAGTCTCTGGGACATATGTCTGACGAAGTTAAAGGGGGAGATTAGCAAAGAGCGAAAAGGCAGGTCATTTCACATGAATTGACAAAAAAAGAGACCACGACTCTATTCCGGAGTACGCCGAAGCTGAGTTCATGTGAGCTCTAACCACTGACTAGTCTGACATGGAAAGCCCTCGAAATGTTCAAGAGCAACATTCGGTAAGTAAGCCGCTGAATCCTTGTAAGATGCAGTCCCGTTGTAACGGCTGCTAATACATGCAGAGAGAATGGGCAATTTCACTGACCACTCAGTATGTGCGTGCCGGGATTCGAGTTCGCGAGACCTGGTGCGAAACTATCTTTACCTGCCGAGAACCTCCGGATTCTCATATAGTATGGGCTATAATCCTCATATCCTCGGGTTTAGCAGCATCACAGAAATTATCACTTTGGTTATGTAACCAGCCACATGTGGCATCCTTTGGCGGGGCCGTTGCTGTTTGCGTAGGGAGATAAATTTACACTACCGAATGCGGATTTTATGCTATTTATCTCTTTGAAGCAATTTGTTTTTTCTGATCAACTCTCAAGGTCAATGAGGTCCTATTTTGACAACCAGTTGAAAAGGTTACACGTTACTACCTTAAATCGGTGCTTCATCGAATATGGTCATAAAATTAGAAACACTCAGAGGAATAAGAAACAAACGTCTAAGAAAAAGTGAAAGCATCATGCTGGCAGGCAAGCTGGCTTCAGTGGTTGTTGTGTCGACAAAGCACAAGTCCCATTGAGACTTTCCAGTAATGTGCGCTCGCTTCTTGATAAAATCAGTGATCTCAGTGCCATGATGCAGCGAAATGAGTATGCTAATACAGGAATTAACATTCCCGAAGAGACTTGGCTTGATAGACCTAGTAACTGTCCCGAGCAGAGAAGATGCCCAGTTGGACGATGTGTACAAAAATAAACGACAGTTGTTTACCATACAAAAACGGACTCCTTTGAGCAGCTCAGACTGTTGTATTTTAAGACTATGCCCAATCATATACAGCAGATCTAATTTATTCAAGCTGACCGCACGTCCTTGTAAGATTAAAAAACTGTGAAATTGTACCTTCGAAAATATACGAGGCTCCAGACGAGGTTTTCTTTAACTGATTTTCGGTCATCAGTGACCAGGATCTGTCGCTTCAATGTGACCATCTTACGGACCACAACAAATATTGCTTTGACAGGTGTTGCCCTATTGAAACCATCCACCTAAGAGCGGACGGCTTTTCTTCACCGCTACTAAAGCGGCTTCGAAGAATGAAAGAATGGGCTTAAAAGTCCAAGAACCCTACTCGTGTCAAAGCCATCGCAATGAGGATGGACCTTACCGTGGTGCGATGGTTTGTGTGCCTCAGCGATCCATTGAGCTATGTTGGGTTGCGCTTTTTTGCACCTTCAGAGTCACTCATACCAGAATGGTCAATGGTTAGAGGCCAGACAAACTCAGCCTCCTGGTCCTCCAGGTTGCGAGTTGGAATAAGGGTGGTTCCTTATTCCTTAAAACGGACCCCTTGTAGCCCAACGCCAAACCCGCTGCCTTGCGGTCAGGTTTTTGAATCAAAGGCTTTGGTTAAGAACCCTAATCGTTCTCCTGTCAAGGCCAAGACAACCTGACAGTATCCTGCCCACGCAATACTATGAAACTTTTCTCATACAATTTCCTGATGCTCTGGCCGCCGCAGAGGATAATCAACGGTGCTCTATCTGCTGCATCGAGTATGGTGAAAAGGGGTTTGGATGCGACTGCTCAAGACTTCACGTCTACGTATTCCCTCTCTTATGCTTTTTCCCTCTTATTGTCCCATTCCAACTTCACTTTTATCCCCCGTTTTAAACCCCACAATTCTTGGCCCTCCCACCATGTTTTGATAAGCGTTTAGCTTCTAATATCAACTCACATGCAAATGCAGAGGGTCACTCTTGTCCTATCGACAAGCGCATGACTAACCAAACGATCAAGCCCAATTTATCGGCTTCTATGTGGAGCCCCCGATCCTCCTTGAGATAGGCATGCCTAAATGTGCGCACATTGCTACAGATCGGTTAACAGGCAGCACTTGTTAGAACATTACAGACCCACTCGATCGATATCTGCTGCCTGTCGGAGACCCGCCTACAAGACATATGTTTTAACTCTGCGATCCACTTCAGGTGACACTAGCAGCAGTTTCTCATTGCGTCTATTCGGAGACGATGAAGCTTCGAGTACCAGCCAAGCCGGTGTTGGTATTGCTCTGAGTCCTCCGGCTGAACCTGCTCTAGTTGATTGGATCCCAAGCAGTAGCCGGATGTGTGCTGTCCGACTGGCTCGCTCGTTCAACGCTTAGAAGTCGAGCGGGTCTAATAGGTGTCTATTCGTCATCGCTGCCTACCCGTCCACAAACACTAGCGATGATTCGGTAGAAGATGAGTTCTACCGACAATTGAAGGAGCTCCTTCACCACAGAAGAAGCACGGGATTTGAACACTCAAGTTGGAAAAGTATCCATTGATGATCTGCATCTGGACGGCCAACATGGGGTAGGCTCGCGCAATGATAACGGTGAGTGATTAATTTATTTATGCGAAAATGCTCGCTTATTTTTTTGCGAGCAACAAGTCCCGACACAGCACCCTTCTGAAAGTGACATGGCGCCCACCAGCTTCGAACCAGCTGTAAAGTCCAAAGAGAACTTTAAATATTCAGCCAAAATGGTTTACCTGCTGAGGATATAATATCCTTTTTCGCAAACCCATCACTTATATCCTTACAGAAATTTATACATATTTGCTTCTAACACTTGCATCATGAAACACATTACGTTTTCACTTCGCATCATTGGCATATTCTTGACTCCTCCAGGTCAAACATTTCATCCCTTATAGTCTGCCGATTAGCAAAGTGCTACGCTGCACCGTTGTACCACGCCACCGCACGTCTTCCAGTTTCTGCCCTTTCCCATTACGATTGAAAACCTATTCGTAAGTTGATTACTGTACATAATTTGTAGTACAGAACCACGGTAGCAGGAAGTTATGTTTTAATTTCGCTGCCAAGACCGTGCATATAGTATAGGTTTACTAGCCTACAGTTTCCTTGTCCCATCTCGTGCGATTACCTAGTCTAGGCTTTGTACAGTCTTTACGTAGTTGAATGGTGCAATAATGTCTGTTACTGATTTTTATGATGAGGACTGCTGTACTGTTGCTGACATTACTGAGGCTGCAAAATTACAGAATGCTGAGACCCGGATTAGAACGCTGGAGTCGGCCATGACTAAGATGCGTTTGCAGGCTAAACAGTATAAAAATGATGATTGTTTTTGGCACGATGTTACGTCAGACCAACCGATTAGTAAACTGATAGATTCTTTTCCTGACGATGTTTGTGGTCTTCTTTTTGATGTAGCTCTTCGAACATCTTCTCTAGAGCCGATAACTTACGCTCGGTGCATGTCGTCGGTGGCGCATGATCCGTTGGCATTCTCCGGTTCGAGATCGCGGTGTAGACCACCATTTGGATTCACATGTTGCCACTAACTGTTTTCGTAAACCCAAATCCAACTGTTTGGGTCCGAACACAACGTGATTTCTCCCTAAGCGAAAACTGATCACATTTGATAGTGATGCAGCGTGGCATCGGATTTTCACGCGATGCTTTGAAGCCAAGGGGAATAGAACAACTTACGATCCGATGATCCGCTTTCATATCTGATACAATACTGTTGTGGTGAGGTCAAAGAAGCCATCGAAAGCTGTCTGATTTTCGAACCTGTTGAAGGTTTCGAAGAAGCAATGAGTATTTTGCGCAAGTGTTTCGGACGACCTGATAGGATAGCGAGGACACACATCGATGCTTTAACTGTTGGACATAACATCAAGCCCAATGAGTTTGTAGCCTTCTCTCGTGTAACTGTGGAACTGCGGTCCTGTTATTTAACTCTGAAGCATTGTGGTATGAAGCTGATCTGAACGAGTCGTGAACAATTAGCGCTATAGTTAGAGGACTGCCGAAGCATTTACGATTCAAGTGGGCCGAGCATACCACTAGGGTCATCCGGATGGTAAGAGAGCCAAATTTTATTGATTTAACGAAGCAAGTGGATGAAACAGCCTACGTCGTCAACACTTATCTGTCTTTTATCCCAAACAACTGCGGAGCAACTGTTAACATTGACAGAATTAGCGGCTTAAATCCCCGAGGTCGTGTCGCTTACACGAACGCTGCAACATTTGTAGACTGGCCCCGCTTAAATGCATTTTCTGTGAACGGCATCATTATTTAGATTAATGTGATGTATTCCGAAAACTTAATGTCGCGGAGGCGAAACGGCTGACTACAATGGTGTACTCTAGCAGGCTGCAGCCTAAGAACGTGACAAGCATCGAGACGTCTATCGTCAGGACATGGGTTGCTACCCGACCGACGGCAGCACGGCTGCCTCACGCCGGAAGCTGATGAAATCAGACCGCCATCATCACGCGGGTTGCTACGCGGCAGGGCGCGACAACAGCGGGTCAGTACGCATCGCAAACAGGCTTGAAATCTGTCCAGGGCAAGCGGCAGGAGTCAGCTTAGGAAGTTACAACAGGAAATAATAGATTGTGACCTACAAAATGAATTGTATTCTGTGCCTAATACACTTCGGTCTAGCAGGCTTCGGTGTTCTGTTTTGTCCCCGGCTAGGTTGGCTGTGCAGAGAGCAGAGGGAGGGCAGTGTTACAACAATTATTACTACGAGCGTATAGAATTCTGTTGTTTGCACCGATTGTGCCAATTGTGTCTCGAACCGAACCATGACCTACAAAGCTGCCAGTCAAGAAACTATTGTGGATTAAGTAACTGTAGGCTACTTCATCACCCGTTACTACATGCTGATCAGGGTAAGAACCCCAGAACACTGAATACCGAAGGATCTATAGTTTCGCTCTAATTCATGCCGTAAAGCCTGCTGTTTCACTTGGTGTATTGATCGCTCTAGTCTGTGGTCGTGCTGGTACCGTTTGGATGCTAGTCTTGATGGATAACGGATAAGATACTTCACTGATCGATTCCCACTTACTTCAAAATAGCGAAGTGCAACGGTCCGTGAAGACACTGAACCTATGTACCGTCGTTGGTTGACGCCAGGTAAAGTCGCAGTCGGTTAGTGTAACTGTTCAATTGATAGATGTGGTGAGGCAGTTCGGTTAGGCTCTATCAGGTCAGTCAGTGGTCTCTCTGAAACACTTGGAACGCGCACAAGAAGAAATGATCTCTACAGATGGCCACACTTATATGACTTACGGTGTCCATAAACGAAGGGGAAGATATAGATTCTGATCGGAAGTGATAACCTATATGTGCACTGCGCCTTGGATCAGAGGCGCACGAATGCTAGTGATTCATATGCCGTTAGAACCCCAATGGGCTGGATATTGGTGGGTCCGAAAAAGCCTGCCTGAGTTTAAGGAAGATCAATCTACGTCAGTTGTAGTGGGTGGTTCGCAGAAGATAAATCCGGTTCGCTGCGAAATCACTGACCAAAAGCATTTATTCGAACAAGTGTATGAAACAGACTTCAACGGCTTTGACAATCCCCGACTGGCCATGTTCGTGAACAACAGGCATGCTCACAAACTCATGGAGACTTCCGGAAAAAGAGTCGGCTGTCATTGTGAGATCGCGTTACCATGGCAAGCTGAGACCAGGGTTAACAGATAACAGACAGGTCGCACTGTTGAAGAAGCGACAGTTAAAGGATGCTACGCTACTCGAGCCATACACAAAGGCAGTGGAAGAATATGTAGCTAAAGGATACGCTAAAACCGCCTCCACTGCAAGAGCTACAGAGCAGAGGAGAAATCTGGTACCTACCACATCACGCAGTATCGCATCGCGTAAACCGAGTAAAGTACGAGTAGTCTACGATTGTCAGGCGTCTTACCGCACGACTTCTCTCAATCAACAAATTTGCAGGGACCCGATTCGTCAAACGGTTTAGTGGGTTCTCTCTTGCGGTTCAGATCCCGCTCAGTCACGATCCTATCCGGTATTGAAGTAATGTTCCACCAAGTCAAGATTCTCGGTAGTAATAGGGGTTGTTTGAGATTTCTATGGTGGAAGAACGGCAATCTCTGTTTAGCACCTATTGAACATCGCATGACAGTACATCCGTTTGGGGGCACTTCGTCAGCTAGTTGTGCAAGTTTTGCTCTACATCAATCCATTACTTAAAATGCAGACGAATTCCAACCAGTTGTTAAAGTCGCAAGAAATTGTTTTTAAGTTGACGATTGCCTCTTCAGTGTTGATTCTATTCACGAAGCGAATGAACGCGCCAAGCATCCTACACGTATATTGGTCATTTAACAAAATGGATCAGTACTCGAAGCGAGCATATCGCGCATTAGCCCTAGATGAAACCGAAGGTGCTCAGAATATGATATCTCGTGCGATTACTTAGTCTAGGTTTCTTATAGTCTTTACACCACCCATGGACGCAAATCGATCACAGCGCGACCAGTTTTCGCTGGAGGGGAAGCGTAAAAAACTGTCGCACGACTTGGAGCACATGTGTGGACACTGACCATGCTGATATGCGGGTGCGTTATGGCGGTCGCCTTCGACGACCCTGTGAGCGCATAGACACAAGCAAACTGGCGAAGCGAGGTGTTCTGAATACGCATTGAAGTACCCTGACATTCGGTTTCACTGAATACAGTTGAAGGTCATTGGTCGCATGTTCACTAGACCTTACTTGAAGCAGGTAAATCATCATGTGGTAAATCAAATCGCCAACCTTGACATTGGGTCGCTACATAGTCTCTGGAACTTATCGATGCTCGCCGGTGCATTTTGGCTGCAAACGAACACAGCAAGACTCGTAAAGGCATCAAGTCAAAATTCCGTGCTAGCCTGAAGAGAGACCGCGAATCCTGGTGGGCTCTTCGTGCGTCACAGATGGAAATGGTCATTGCCCTTGGTAACCATCGGAAGTTGTTCCGTCTAATACGGGAAACAGGCAGCAGGAGTCCTTGTTTTGGTGAAACTATACGTGACGAGAGTGGACAGTCTATCCACAACTTGTCGAAACGCTTGGAGCGTTGGGCTGAGCACATTGAAAGGCAATTTAATCGGTCGGAATGGTTAGATTTCTCACCGGCCACGGATCGCCCCGCTCCATGGGCTGTCCCTTTGGATCCACCCTTTCGCTCAGAAGTCGACGTCGGACTGTTGAAGTTAAATAAAACCATGGGACCAGATGATCTTCCTCCAGCCCTCTTCAAATTCGGGGGATCTGCTCTTGTGGATGATTTATACGAGTTACTAGTGAAACAGTGGGAGCAGGAAACTGGCCCAACCGACTGGAGCCGCTCCGTCATAGTCCCAATTTTCAAGGGAGGCTCACAATGGGAATGCGGCAGCCATAGAGAAATCAGTCTGATCCCCATCGCCTCCAAATTAATTGCCTCTGTAATCCTCCACAAATTGACTGGCGCTCGCGAAAGTCAGATCCATGAGGAGCAAGCCCGGTTACGTCGTGGTGGGGGATGCATCGACCAAATAATCACCTTGCGTTAGTTGTTGGAGCACCGTCACATTCATAGGCGGTCCACCGTTGTCGTGTTTCTCGACATCAAAGGTGCTTCCGAATCAGTGGATCGACGTGTCCAAAGGACTATCTACTCAGGAAAGGTGTGTCCAAAAGTATGTAAATATTATGCGAGCTCTTTACACGCGTAGCTCGGGCACAGTGAAGGCTTACGGGAAGCTGTCGCCGCCTATCAATATCTCCAGGGGTATAAGGCAAGGATGCCCGCTGTCACCTTTCCTGTCCAACTTCGCTACTGACGAAGCCATGGTGTTCGCGTTCACAGTACATGACTTAGAAGATGCGGAGTTGCTCCCAGTGAACTTCTTGAGTTGGAGTATGCTGCCAATATGGCCTTCGTCGGTAACGGTTCCCAAAGGTGCCAAGCCGTACAGGACAGATTGGCAGTGGCTGTCAACCGTGACGGACTATGCTTCGCATCCTCACAGTGTAAAGCCATCCTCAACAGTTGGCAGGGACCGCCTCCTACGCTGACTATTGGTGAGGATCAGCTAAAAATCGTTCGAAAGGTCAACAATCTAGGTAGTTGTACCAGCGCCGTTGAAATTGAAAACGAGGTCACGAAGCGTATAGCAAAAGCTCGAGTCGCTATTGCTAACCATCGCCACTTATGGCGCCGGTGTGACATCATTCTCTCCTTGAAGGGTAGAGTGAACCATGCAGCCGTACGTTCGACCCTACTGTACCATTGTGAAACCTCGTCCCTTAGATCAGCGGACATAAAGAGGCTAGCTACATTGGACCACCGGTGCATCCGCAGTTTGGCTCACATCTGGTGGGAACACCGTGTGAGCAATGAGCTTGCTCGAGGTTTTGTTTATGACGCAGGAAGAAGAAGCGAACCGCTCAGCACCGTTATTTTAAGCACCAGCCTCCGATGGATCGGCCACGTGTTGCGCATGCCAGCCCATCGACTTCCACGACATGCGTTGTTTGCGCGCCGGAAATGTGGATGGAAGAAGAGGAGAGGTGGCCAAGCAATGACTTGGTCAAGAGGAATGAAGGCCCTCACTTCGAAGCTGGCCTCGGTTGGAGCGTCTCGGCTTCCTGGTTGGCGTCCGAAAGACGACGAACACATTTGGCTGGATACACTCGTTGTTATGGCTAGGGGCCGACCTCAGTGTCGTTTATGTTGAGAGTTTCATTTTTCCTCCCTCTCCCGCTTAACCACCCCCTCCAACCTCGATCTCATGTATTAGGCATAAGATAACTCCTTTTTTGCGGCACAATGGCCGACTTTTAGCGCTCCGGAACGATGTCCATCCGTTACTGGTAACAGCTGGCCTGACTCTGTCGCATGCTTTTTCTCGTTTATTTGTACTGCCGCACAATAACTGAGGGGTTCTGCACCTTCAGAAAAGGTATAATTAAAAAGCCTAACGACAGTAAGTAAATCAGAGATAAAAGGGCTAAAATACACCACTACACGTCGAAGCAGTTCTAGGCAACCATAACTGTTGTGATCTATGGAAGTTTTTGAGGCAACTCTGTTGTAAGAATAACTGCAGCCAGAGCGTTGAAGTGGATGGGGGGAAAACTGAACTCTGAGTTTAGTTCCGCATCATTAGCTCAAGTCTAGCTGCGCCATACGATCAAAGCAACGTTTACAAGGAACTCAAAAGCTCGTGGTCGGGATACTTTCTCACCGTTAGCTTAGGAAGACTGTGCTGATTCTCTCACACTGACTGAAACAGACTTATTTAACAAATGCCTCACGCTGGGCTCTATACGCAAGCTGGTAGATATCGTCCTCAGGAGAGGCCGAACAAATCCACCGAATAAACAGTTTTTCGAAAAAGTTTAGTACTACCGATGTACACGCAATTTGTCGATAGTTTTAAGATCCATTTTTTGAAACCAGGGTTATGCTGGCCACCCTGGGTGTGATCCCTGACATTCGGAGAACGGCCAGTATCCCTCCAGTACTAAAAATGGATCGCAAAAGTATTGCCCGATTGCGTGTACATCAGCGCTTCTAAAAAATTTTCGAAAAATTATTAATTCCGCGGATTTGTACAGCTGTGCCTGAGGATGATATCTACCACTATGCGTATACACCCTAACCCTCTACATTGGATGCAATGGCATATCTTGTTCATTCTATAGTCCACGCATTAGATCAAAAATGTAAATCCGTACGGCTTCACTTCCTGAATTATTCAAATCGCTTTGGAAGTCTAGATAGGTCAATGTTGCTAAACCTGCTATCCGAAAACGGAGTTCACCTGGGTGTGTGTAATCAGTTACGTGACTATTTTACGAATCGTACATACTTCACTAAGTTAACACAGTAAGAAATCCCCTATCCTCCGTGCCGACTGTAGTGTTCTACAGGGAGCGATCTGACTACCTTTTCTTCTCTTTCTATGTTGAACGTCTCCCTAGACAAACCACGTTTACAGGGTGCAAATATGCTGACAATGTGTTATTGTGATGTATGTCCCCCAGTAACCAGGATTCCTCATCACTTCAACGTGGGTTGGAAGATCTGGTGGAATGGTCTTCATCCAGGTCACTTACGCTTAATACTCTTAAATGCAGCGATGCAATATGTTCTCTTATCCTTGGCGATAAGTTGCAGTCCTTTATAGATCTGTCCCCCACACTTACTGTGAATGAAAATCCCGTACCCAGCTCTTCCACCGTCAAGTATCTCAGCGTCCTCTTGTCCCAGAACCTTTCTTGGTCCACGCATGTCTGTAAAACTATTTCAAAAATCAGAAAACCTTCTTATGCCCTTAGACTTAAGGTGGTTTCAGCACCTCGTAGTGTAATATTCAGGTTTGTGACCTCATGTATCATCCCCCTTGGTTATACTGCTCTCTTGTCATTTCCCTGGATTGCTTCAGATAGACCACATCTTATCGATACCATCTATAAAGCCCATTTCTGGGTGCAGCGGCTTGTTTAAAAAAGCTCTAATTGATTCGATCCTTTCTAGACATCTTGATATCTGCAATGATTTTGATTCTAAAGTACTAGCTGATCAATTTCATGCACTTCACAATGATCTTTCCAAAACGTTCCCTTTCTGTTCTACTCTTGCGAAATACAGAATTTTATTCTCCCGTACGTTTGTGTTGCTTTATGTCTCAAATTTGTTTGTTGATCTAACGAAAGTCACTAATATGCTACGCAATCGGTTGTTGGAGTGACAGTTGTGTATAAATCCCACTTTTCTGTTCAAGCATGTTTGTTGATATTAACAGCCAGGTGTCTGCCGTGGTGGTGTAAATGCTGAAAATGAACCCATTAGGTTTCATAAAACTTATTTGGACTTGACTTGACAACGAATAATTTCACTTATTGAGGGAAACGAAAATCGCAGTATTGAAGGAGGTACACCATCCCCGGATTCCCTCCCACCTGCACTATTCAAGGATGGAGGTGAGATCCTCTGCAAAGCACTGACCTTATGCGAATGTATCTGGAAAGAAGAGAGCGTCCCGGGTAATTGGAGCGAATCGATTATAGTGGCAATATACAAGAAGGGCAGTCGCACATACTGTGCGAACCACAGGGGTATTAGCCTAACGCCAGATGTGACAAAATTACTGGTCTCGATTATCGTCCGTCGCCTCACTGCGGAACGGGAATCTCGGATTAGGGAAGAGCAGGCTAGTTTGCGCCTAGGACGTGGCTGTGTAGACCATATACTCACTTTGCGGTTAGTGCTAGAGCAGCGCCACGCATACCGCAGACCGACAATAGCTGTGTTCCTCGATTTCAAGAGTGCGTTCGATTCAGTCGATTAATCGATTCTGTGCGAAATACTTACGCGGAAAGGTGTTCCCACGAAATATGTGAACATCCTTCGTGCTCTATACTCGAACTCTACAGGCCGCGTCAGGGTCTATGGTGTCCTATCGGATAGCTTTTCAACTACAAGTGGCGTTCGACAGGGTTGTCCGATTTCCCCGTTTTTGTTCAATTTCGTCGTGGATTCTATCATGGAGTGTTCCCTTGCGGAAACTCACGATGTAGGCGTTGAAGCGCTGCCTGGTGAAAGGTTAGTTGATCTAGATTATGCGGACGATATCGTCTTGCTTTTCGACCACGTTGCGACGGCACAATCAACCCTGAATAGCCTGTCCAGGGTAGTCCCATTATTTGGTATGCACTTCACACCTTCAAAGTGCAAAGTGTTGCTGCAGGATCACCAGCCACTTGGTGACCCCTTGACGCTTGCTAACGAGGAACTCGAGGTGGTTGATCATTTCACTTATCTTGGCAGCTGCATCAGCAATGATGGGCGCATAGAAACTGACGTCAGCTCACGCATTGCAAAAGCCAGAGCTACCTTCTTGAAACTGCGTCATCTTTGGCGACAGAAGGGAGTTTCCCTTCGTCTGACAGGCCGTGTACACAAGACCGCAGTGAGGGCCGTTCTGCTCTATGGTAGCGAAACATGGCCCCTTCGGTCTGAAGATCTGAGGCGCCTTCAAATCTCCGATCATCGTTGTCTGCGAAGCATTGCTGATGTTGGATGGCACCAGCATGTCCGCAACGATGATGCGCGTAGGCGAATGCTAGGTGGTGATAATCATGCTAGCTCCCTAGAACAACAGATAGCACTGAATCAGTTGCGTTGACTCGGATACACGCTATGTATGCCTGGTCACCGCTTACCTAGGAGGACCTTGTTTAGTCTACCAGGTATAGGGTGGCGCAAGGCTCCAGGTGGACAGAAGTTGACTTGGCAACGGCAAATGAAGTCACTGACGACTAAACTGGGTACCGTTGGTCCGTCTCGTCTCCCGGGCTGGAGTACACGTGACTCACCTTGTGCTTGGCTCGAGACTTTACAGGACATGGCTCGCAACCGACCAATGGCGCGTCTGCTGTCGTCTCCTAGTCGGATTGCCTGTTTAAAGTGTGTTTGCTGCTGAGTTATCTGCGAGGTAATGGCTGATTATGACACGGGGCAGTGAAAGCCGCAAGGAAGCTGTCTCGCCGATGCCGCCTTATCTTTGCACGATAGCCAGCTGTTTGTAACGGTATGTTGTCTACACAAGGTGTAGGCGCCTTGGCCCGAAATGTTTGCTTAGGGCATTAAGGTTTTCAGTCCCCCTTCTCTGCCTCTTCTTATTCTCCATTTCACAAGTCCTCATGGTTGCATGGAAGCGAAGGATCAGTTCAAATGGCTGATGTACTGCTGTTGATGATGGTGACACCATCCCCGTAGAAACTGTGAGACACCGAAGCAAACAATGAAATAAGGGAGCGGGTGTATGGACAACGGAGCCGTTGGACTACGCAAGTGTGGAAGAAAGATAATTTAACGACGACGTACCTGCCGAGAATTTCTAACAATTCCGCAATACCATTGTGACATTCGGTTTCGTAAATAAACCTGATGTTGGGATGGTGGAAAAGAGATAAAACGGTGATGGGGATATGATAAAAGAGATTCGAACAATAATGGCGAATCGAAAAATGTTCAAACAAGCTAGGGAGCAACGGATGCAGCAGCTTTAAAAAGGGGACACGGACGGAGATTAAGAGAAACAAATACATGCCGCTAGTGTGTGTGCGCGCGCGCTACTGGCAACGAATAATTCAATGTACACTAGATTGCAAAGAGGCCTAACAGATCCACGTATCGTGCAATGCATATGGGGATATAGGCTATATCAGTAAAAAACAGACTGATAGGCTGTTGCGGGCACGTCAAATATTCCCGCATAAACGCGACAGAAACCCCGGCAGAATGGCTGTGGAAACCGAGGTTCAATTCCTCCCCACAGCGCAGCAGAGCTCAGTCACTCCGAGACGCGGCCCAACTGCGCACCTTTCGACAATGCTCATTTGCAAACTACCACCTCTTCGTGGTGACTGTTCCCCTCACTTTATGACCCATATCACTGGCTGTGATTCGCCCTTTGTTGGTCGTAAAAGAGCCTGCAGAGGACCACTTGCTTTTTCTTTCTCTTCGCCTCAGTTGGGAGTCGGTCGGGTTACGTGATTGTGTGTGAGTCGTTAGCTGGCCAGCTTTCGCGTCTAAATCATTAGCGCGCGTCTATCGTAACCCCCTCTCGTGTGCGTCCGTTCCGAGGGCTCAGCGTCTATCCGAACACGTGCGGCTAGGATCGTTCACACGCTCGCTCAATTTTCCGTCTCACCGGCTAAGCTAACGTCATCAGGTCAGCGTAACCCCGTTCGATTGGCCAGCGTTACAAGTCGTCACCGTAGGCGTGCTCCAACCGGGCCAGCGACAATCTTATCAGGCAATTACGCAATCATAACAGAGGCGGCGTCCCCTCAATTACAACGTAGGCGGAAGTTTTGAGGACAGCAACGAAGTTATCTGGACGCATTCGACTGGAGAAATCAAATGGCAGCAGCTGATGGACTGGCAAATTGCTCCAGTGGCCGTTGGTTTGTATAGACAACTAAAGAAGTTCTTCAAAAGACTGCAGAAAATCGCGATGCAAACATCTTAAACCGGTTATTCTTGGCAAACAGAAGGAAGGATGTTGAGACTCCTCGATAATGAATTGTCTAGTTGAGTTGTGAACAAACTTTCACACACACACATACACACAAACTGACGTCCCTCGTGGGGGGAGCACAACAGTCAACGCTAGAGAAAATTGCCACAAAAGCGGAAATGTCGATTCTGGAAGGTGTGTAAATTTGAGTGGAGTGAAAAACAGAGAACCTACTTGTAGAAAATATTGCTAAACTGCTTTCGAATGAAGGCACGGAGCCCAAGGAATTTGCCATACACACGATGAAGTATCGTCTTGACCATATCACGCTCTCTGGGATCCTCACTATCAAACAGCTCCAAGAGCTGAAGAAGAGGAGGTGAAAGGGAATGGCGATGAGTGGTATGAAGATTAGGGAAAGAAGACGTTCAAAGGGTCACTTGACAATAGTGTGGACTGTGAGTGACTAGTTGTGCGACGTCAAGGAGCGATCGAGATAACTAAACAAATAAACTTTTATTCTCGGCTAAACGAGGCACGCCTACACATGCATGATCATGATACGCAAATCAGAGAAGTGTGAGACCAACTCTCTTCAAGTCGTATGTTATGTCCATACAAACAGCAAAATGTCAAACGCTTGCGACAAAATTTATTTTGATGAATGTAACCAGGTATGTATAAATCTAGTGTTGATGTAGTACGGCAATCGTCTCTGGTTTCGCGTAGAATCGATAAACGCATTTCTGGGGTGCAAACTGGCGGATCGATAGTACAAACGACGTACCTGGTTTAGTTTGTATTTTATGGAAAGGTTATATCTGAAGAACGTTCCCAACATTGATTGCCAAAGCAAGACGCTTATCCTTGCCAAGTTACCGCGATCCCCAACCTCGCAAATGAATTTTAATGAGTGATATGACGAAATTAAACTGGTCCAGTAAGTGGGGAACGTGCTCTACATTGGGATCACAAACGCCTGGGTAGGGTGGCTGAGAATGAAGAGATGTCATTCGATGTCAGATAGGCCCATGTAAAAACTTGGTGGGGAGAATGTCTGCTGATATATAATCAGGAGTCTATTGACGCGGGGAAAAGAACAATGTTCCACTCCGGTGTAAAAACGGCAATCGTGAAGAAGCTACATAGCTTCATCCTGGAGCAACCGATTGCCACTCGATACCAGTTTTGACCCGTAGACTCATGTAGTGTCCCACACCGTATCGAAAGGCTGCTGCGTGTCGTCTTCGTGCATGGAAGCTCAGGACTAGTACATAAGAGAGTGGGAGACCTTATCAGGCATAGCACAGCCGCGCAGTCAGTGACGCTCCTGCATTCGATATCATGCTTAAAGCTGTTAATCTTCATTCTATCCCGTGTTCCTTATTCTGTTTTATTTGTACTATATTTGCATGCAACGTCATTTTCTTAGCGTTATCGTTCAGTCGGACAGCAGTCGTGGCATCTGGATCCACCGCACTTCGTTGCCTGAACAACTGAACCGTGCATTCTACTCGGAACGCCGTATTGAAGCGAGACCAAAAGAGATTTATATCGTATCCGCTGGTAAATGGCTGGATCCACTACAGTCAAACGATAATGACTAGGTTTTCCCACACGTGTGGCACTCGTTCCTCCCATGAACATAGCTTGGTCGGTTGACTTTCCGTAGTGAGTTTAGTATGGCGATCGTTCGTTGCCGCATCCGACAAGGCACCTGAGTTATCTAGCGCTTTGGACAGACGCAAATGATCGAAGCTAAAGTAATTGGAGAAAGAGATGCCAACTGTAACCAACACCTGAATCACAATTACACATGATGCTTAATGGAAGTAAACGTATGGAATCGTCTGCTCCCGGCGCAGCACTCCTTAATCGATTCTGAAGAAAAAGATCGAAGTAGTTAGGATGACCGGCAGTGCGAACGCTACAAAGTATGAGGTCAAACAAAATGGTTAGGCGCAATCAAACGTCACACGAACGATAATCCCCTGGTGCTTGATGCTAAATAAAACAAAACCAACGGGTGAACAGGTCAGGAAAGAGGATGTCACTTCTCCTAATCATAATCACCACATACGTTGGCTATAAGAGAGAAACACAACCATTACATGCCAGTATAGTACAAGTAAATAATTGTAAAAGAAAGACGCAAAGACGAAGAAGGGGTGGCACGGAATTCCGTCTGATGACCAGCTGGGAGGGGGACACAGCTCACTCCAGATTCAGCAGAGAGCCAAAGAGGAAACTAAGCGAGAGCACTGTGGTATGCAAGTAGCGCTTGAAGATGCGTACCAAACAGAATGGTACTAGTGGATGAAAGGTTGCTCATCAACGACTGTGCATTGTAAAAAATATCAAATAATAATAATAATGTGTCCGCTGTATGCCGTAACGGTGCTTCGCTGCCGTGCGACCGCCACCAGTCGCACACGGGCTGAGTACAGCGCGAGGACGCCAACTCCTACGCGGAATCGAACCCGCGCCGCAAGATTACGAGACAAGATCGTTACCTCTAGGCTACGGGCAGACGAAAATATCAAAAGATTATATATATATATATATATATATATATATATATGCATGTTGTGCCGAAAGGATACAAGACGCATGCACAAGCAGAGCAGCGTGTAACCCGCGCCGCGTGACCCACAGCCCCATATAGACATCAGCAGCATGTCAGTAAGCGGTACCGAGATTACGCTGCCGCAGTACTATCACCAGCTGCTCGTGGGCTAAGGATACTGCGAGCGTCTCCCGGTCCCCATGCATGGTGGAACCCGCGAACTCGGGATTAAAAGGCAGGCTTGTGATCCTTAAGGTCATGGGTCGGCACAGCCTAAAATAGGTTAACGCAAATTCAACGTGAACTCAAAGGGATAAGCTCGGGAGGCATTAATGTGGCAGTCGTGATTGAATCGAAGTGAGACCACAATACAGCAACGTGTATGGAAACCCAAGAGTAGTGAATCCGAAGAGAGAATGTCGATGCAACGTACATAACACTTCAGTGCGCATGTGTTGTGAGTGTCTAGTTTATGCCCGATCTGTGTGTGCCAGTTAAGGGTATGTGCAACAATCTGATAAGGGACACGACGCGTCAGGTATGAGCAAGGCGGTGTCCGAGCCGTAAACCGTTCTACGGTGAGAGCACACCAAGCAACCATTGTCATAAACACTGCGTACCACGTCCCTTATAGGCACACAAATAAGAAGAACAGAGCGATGTTCGATAAAGCAACCTGGCAATTTGGTTTGCGCAACCTAGTTATATCAGGCTTTTGTAGGAAGGTGATCTCGTCAACACAGCCGTTTACTGCACCCGAATCCATTGTCACCTACACCTCATCATCATAAACCGCCTCCTAAGCGACTATCAGTTTCCGTTTCCTCGAATGTGTTTCCGATATCAATTTTCCTGATGATCACAGAGTCCTTCGAGCCGGACCACCGTTCCAGTGGAAAAATACAATTTCCAGATTGAGCAACAATCCGTTTTACTGTGTGGCTTGAAGTCCTTCGCTGGGGATGTTTGCCGTCATTCCGAAGCCCGTTGATGCTCTCTTCGTCGATTAAAAGCCAAGTATGTACTTTGCAGGTAGAGCGACACAGGAACAGTTGCAGCGGGTGACTGGGGTTAGAGTAGAACAAAGCGGTAAGGAGAAGGCGCGGACCGGAGGATTGAATAACGTGAACTTCGGTTTCGGGACTTACGCGGCACCGACAGAGATAGGGCGACGAAAGGCACCACATTTTTGTTGTGGTCATCATTTATTCAGTAATGTGGTGTGCATGGTAAACTGGACCACATTCGGAGTAAAGATAACAAATCGAGTAACCTTGTTCCCTTGTTGAAGATTTCCGTAACGGAATGGTCAACTGCTGCCAGAGGAAATCTACCTTGGTAGTCCCCATGATGAAATCAAAGAGAGTCGTTCATCTGAAGAGAACAGACTGCCAATTGCGCAAGGGCTAGCATAACGTTTTCGAAAGCAGAATGTCTGCCGTTGGGCGCCAGCCTTAGGTGACACGAGAGATGTTGAAAATCGAGCACATTGCAATCGACTTCAAATGGTCACGCAAGATCCAAGGCTGCGGATTGTTTGGCTCACCGACCTCGATACAAATCACACACTGGTATGTGTAAACAAGTTAAGGTGTTTCAGCGACGTCAAGAGGTCAAAATATCGTAATATAGCTGTGTACAAATCAGGTGACTACCGGGTCTAACTAAGCTATCGATTGTCGCTATCAATGACACTTATCAGGGATCCAATCAGTAAACTCGATTTCATTCTTTACCTTTGAAAGATCAATGCTGCCATAAACTTTTTGATAGCTGCTAAAATATGACAGTAGAATCAATTTGCAGTGAACTGTGACGCCCTCCCAATCGTCGCTAACCCAAACAAAGCCTTACAGTGCTCGCGGAACTTGGTAGTTTAATACGTTGCCCTATGTGAAACGTCACACAAGTTGTATTTGGACCGCTGGTCAGAAGAATCCTGACATCGGTAGACGAGTCGCTAGTCATTAGACTATAGAAGCTTAAGGCTCGTTGGGCAGTGTTGTTACTGCAATCCAAGTCTAAGTGGTCTAAATGTGAGCTCAGACGACCCCAAAAGCATAACTCTAGGTTGTCTCACTAGACTGCCTATGCAAACCTGTATTGCGCTTTGAGATTAAATACTCGAAACGGTACAACAGCTGAGACAATTCTTATGCTTGGCTGATGTACACAATGATGAGGATGGTGATGTTCGAGGCAATGGCAAAGATGCGACTCCCGCTAGCTTGTTCGAGAGGTGTTCAAGAATGCAGCGCAGCGCATATCAAACTATCGGTATCTTTTGTTTGTCATGAGAGAATAACATCTCAATTGGATGAGTTGATGATCAAGCAGGCTCTCATAAATGGATCCATGTACGACAGCTAGTTTATTGTGTGTAGATCAGAAAAAGCCGGCACTCAGTATACGCAAGGCAGATGATGATTCCAAACCTACGAGTTAAAAATTCTTAGAAGAATAAGCTGGGTTTCGCCTCGGTCGTGATGAAAAATTTGTGTACATTCAAAATACGTTGTGCATACCGCCACCAGTAATATCAGAGCCCAACACCACACTGTTGCCAGTTTTCTGATCGCCTAGGACTGAAGCTAGTTCCGTCGAGTGCTCAGCGTTATGGCCTTGTTTGTCTAAAAATGAAGTCCATGGAAAGTATGCCATGATCCTATGGACGCAATTTGTCAGATCTTAGTCAGAACAGTGACCAACAGTATAACAAGCACCACATATGCAACATACTTTCGAATGTGGAATTTAGTAAGCCGTGCGCAGAATAGTGAAAGCTTTTCAAATTTCTGACGCAATCCCCGCTGTAGGCAATGACGTGAACGACGCAGAGTACGTAGACGATATGGTCTCATCCAGTGACGATTCCCTACCTATGCAATACACTATAAACCGAGTGGTGGCCACAGAATCTAAGTACATTAGATACTTCGCCCTCCCTAAGTGTCAAACGCTGCAGCAGGATGGGGACTCACCCGTTTCTAGATCCGACCTTGAAGTCAGGCTGCAAGAACAGGTGGACAATTGTGTTCGCTCAAGGGTTTGCAAAACCAGAAAAATCACTCCCCGTTTTGTAAAAACCATGTCAGAACCCAGCAACGCGAGTAATTATAGTGTCTCCCAAATTTTTGAAGCATAGTATTAAATGTCGTAGTCCACAAAGACGAATAAAGTGCAGCTTGCTATACACCGAGAAAGCATTATTGTGGTTAACTTTGACTGACGATTGTGCAGGCATCCCCATTGTGATGGCAACGGGTAGTTGTTAGGAAGGGAACCCAAGCGACACCAGCGAACAGAAACACAATCAAACGCCGCCCACAATAGTACTTGCCGCATAGATAAAACAAGATTAGCACGGTCAAGTGTGCACAAAGTTCAACATGACCCCAGGCAGAGCCAAGGTGGATTGAACCAAGGCACACGGAACGAGCAGCACACGCAGGGAGGGAGCACTGGACAGATAACAAAAAATAACTGAGGAAACGTCGCTACAGTGGAATGGCGCTTCTAAGGTAAGCGTGGTTTCATAGGCCTTACCGATCATGATCATCAAGAGTGATCAGATCTAGGATGTCGCACTGAATCGTGGAGAGCTACGAGACGCCCACTGGACACTGTTGCTTCTAAGATGATGGCTGCTTAGACGAGCAATGAGACAAGTTGTAACCAATCTAAAAGCATGTAGCTGCTAAAGTCTCCCCTTGTATGCAATGAGAAACATACATAAATTCGAGAATAAACTATTTGTGTATTTATTTATAAACGACATACATCGCGCCTCGAGATTCGCTACACCTAGCTCAAGGCACACAAAGCAAACGAACACAGGGAACTAGTTGAGTCGATGCATCCTATTGTCGCACAGCAGCGTCGGGTAGTTCGCTCGAATCCATTGGGTCTCGAGCCCAAGATGCTGCAGCTAGCAGATTAGCGACACATGCGCCTGGGACAGGGGTGATATACCTAGATTACTGTGCTATAATGAGGGACTCGATAAAATGGTGTGTTGCAGTTGGTTCGCCAACAGGAAGAAACGATCATCTACAGCCGTTTGGGATAAACATTGATGTATAACTAGGTCCATGGGTAACAAATGTGTATGAATAGCATCGGATTCCCCTGAAACTTCCTCGACATCAACGACTAGGAAGAAATATGTATTTATAACATCTGATTAATAGTTTGAACGGATTCCATTACAACTAGACTCAGCCAGACGAGCAGATAAGTCGGGAGAAACACTAAGCGGCTAGTTATTTCCTCCGCAATTAGGCAACACAACACAGTCCGGGAGCCGATGAAGGCACCGAAACAGTGGCACAGTGATTTTAACGACAGATGTGCAAACGTAAGGCCGCACAGCGGAGAGATGGAATATGTAATGATGACTATTCCCGAAAGATTTAAACAGCCGTGCAGTGCTTTATCTGGCGTGCGATGGTTGTCTGACTAAATCTAGTTGTTACAAATCGTTAGTTATATCATTCAAATCCTCCTGCTACTCTATTGCAATTAGGACGAGGACCAAACCGCGTATAATGCAAAAATTCAATTGGCGACTTAAGTTTGGTAAGTCCGTGAGGCGGCTATGCTGTGCTCCGCACGGAAATAACATACAAGGCAGTGGATAGTGAGCGGCGCTATATCGCACCTAGTAACAGTTTAATTGGTCGTTACCGTCCCCCCGTGGGCAAGTGATCTTCACCACGAACTGGCAACAGTCGGATTGCGAGTTCTAACCACACAGGGGCCCGATAGAATGCGCACTGTTGACGATTTCCGAAGGGGTGAAAAGGACGCAGTGGCTGCCGACAGAATGTGACTGTGGCGAAACTCCAACGTACAATATACAATACACTATTACCTAAAAATCAGTAATCGGTCAAGGTAGCTTACAATGCTAGCGGATGATTGCACGACGGAAATGCGCATTACAGCGCGGGATGAGTGTACAGCTAAGTCAAGTGCGGCTGCAGCTCCATCTGCTGTGGCCCAGTGACTTTAACGATAGATGTGCAAACGTAGGGCCCCAAAACTGCTGAGCACTCCAAAAAAAATGAAAAGGCAGTGCAGTATTTTTCCCGATGTGTAATGGTTGCAATAGATCTTTCGATAGTCTCCGAAAAATGAAATTGTGTCCGATATCATCTGCGCAGTTGTAGTAGCTAAGTGCCTTAATGTGATCAACCTTCCTACTGCGGGCTGTAGCACAGGATGACCAGAAATGGGGAATGATTTATGTGACTCAGATGGCCAAATGGCACCTCGCTAGCGCACCGGCGGTCACATAAGTTGAAGGGCTGAGAATAGAAGTTGTCTGACAGTTGTTTACATGGTCAACAGGCAACGAATGCGTGCGGATTAACAGAGATTGGAGCCATCGAGTCGTTCGGTAAACAATCAACAATCGCAGAGGATGTGATGGGTGCGATCCGTCGTGACGTGTGAAGACTGGGAGTGGTCGATTAATAATGTCCGAAGGCAACGGCTGTGCCTGTGACTGTTAAATTTCTTAAAACATTGGGTCCCCTTCAGGCAATTCATCAAAGCAGAAAGAAGACAGAAATTGCGATATGTCAACATTTCGATTGTTCTCATCAGTCGCATACACAAGATAAGCCGAAACACTGAGACAAATATAAAGATGGGAAATATTGGCACACCAATTTAACTGTCAACATTAAGACCAAGGCAACCTGACTGACTGCCATAAGTTTCTGTGCACATAGGGTAGATTAATAAGCTCCCTACTGATTGCCCGAAGCACATATATAATCAATCATTAGTACAGTTCACTCGCACGCAGCTGGAAGTGATCTCGCTTGGAATGAAATATAGGTTGCCACCAAAGGCAATAGACAAGCTCAGTACGCAGGCCAACTTGGACTAGCTGTATGACCAGCTCAGTGATCTCTTGCCAAGATATATAGATGCGGTTTGGTTTCAAGCAAAACTGGTGGATATTGCGAATTAATTTCTGAATAAGACAATAAGCCAGAGATATTGCCTGAAGGCCGAACACTATGCGGTGATCAGAGGGTTAAAAGAAATGGCACACGTAACCTTCTTGCAGCCGGATAAAGGAGCAGGCATTGTAATGATGAACAGGGATGACTAAGTTTCAAAAATGATGTCTATTTTGGAGGATAGACGTAAGTTTTTGAGAGACACGATACCGGAGAATAACATCTTGGTGGAGAAGCAGGTAGCAACAAAACTCCAGATACTCTTGCTACATGGATACACCACTGAGTCGCAGTACAGGTAGCTGAAACCGACTGGGACGCAGACACCAAGAATAAAGGGCGATCCCAAGTTGTACAAGCCAGGTAACCCACTGCCTCCGATTATGTGCATGAATAACTCGCCCTATCACAACGCTGCTCGGTGGTTGGCGAAACTCTTAGATCCCGTGCGTAAACTCGACTATGTACTGCCTGAAAGACTCTTTTGAACTGGCGGAGACGCTGGAACAATCCTCACTTGGCTCGGAGTTCATGTTCTCTATAAACGTGGACTCACTATTCACAAAACAGCTGACGATTTGTGTCATTTCATCTGGAGCCAAAACATGCATATGGGTCTCCCAGTGGAATATTTGAGGTATGACTCTACTTTGCACAGAAAATGTACGGTTTGAATTTGAGGGTACGGCATACATGCATATCGACGAGGTCGCCATGGGCAGCCCTTTGGGACCGGTTTTGGCAGATATCTTTCTTGGCTTGACTGATAATTTCCCTGCTGTTGACAGGCCAAAAATAAAACAGAAAGTCAAATGTATCGAAAATTGCTTAGGTATTCTGACCAATCTTCAACTCAATGCACCGACTAATTTTCGACCCATCCAAGAGGAGCTAAGCCATAACAAAATAAAATCAGAATCATACACTCATAGCAAATCTACTTTTTATAAGCTTAAATCGTTGACTGCTCGTAGGACGGCTATAACTCAAGATACGTCAATCTCATCGGACAAGGTGTAATCTTATGGTGCTTTCAGCGAAGATATATTAGCGGGAATTTTCAACAGGATTGAGTATTTGAAAAATATTGTGGTTTTTAACATACCGGATACAATATCAATAACATCAGTATCCAATAGGTTGCTCAAAGCAGGCAATATGGAAAATACGGGGTGTAGGAGTTTCAGACTTAGAAAAAAAGTTTAGCGCTACAGTTGTGTGTGCAGTTTCAATGTAATGACGCAGTGACTGCGACCGAACTCAACGAAGGTCGTGACTAGATCAGAGTCCAAGTATTCGCAAAATAAAATACGACAATCCACTAGCGATGCGGATAATGCAACCATTAGGGCCACTGATATTCCACACCCGAGTTCCGTACCAGTCTAGAAGTAACGATAAGACGATTCAAAGCACCTTAAATACCGATGTGCTCAATTCTACTTCCAGTCAATCAGATACTAACCTCAGTGATTCGTCAACCGAATCACTCAATACAGAAATACATCAGACAAATACCCCATTTTTAGATTCCACAGAGTCGCCTAAACGAAAACACAGGCAGAAAATTGATGATAATACAAAAAGTGATATCGTGCAATTCAAGCAAATACAAAAAGAACGTGAAAAAGCTGATGTTTTATTCACCGACGTTTCTGAGGCTTCCCTTGCCTCATTCACATCGCGAACACGAACCGCACATTTCGATATTGACAAGTCAAACTGACAACAAAACAATTAATAATATGTGCACGCCGTGCCATTCATCTCAGCCGACGTAGGAGCTACTCAAAAACAAGTTTTCATCGAAAACCGAACACTAGAAGCCCTATTTGATAATAAAAAGAGCTTAGGCCCTCGTACTTCTTGAACGCTTACAGCTCATGTCGTAAAGTCACATCCCGATCATAAACTGAACTAGTATTTGAAAACATATAAGCCCAATAGTGCTAAAGCCCACAGATCCTACTAACACACACAGGAACAACGTATTTCGGGAATCCTTCATAACACAATGGATCCATGTGTGCGGAAGCGATGAGTATACAAATCTAGCGAAACCAGTGACGGGGGCACTGGTAACCAGTGAGGTGGCACTGGAAAGGAAGTACGCGCCCAAGCATACCATAAGGTTTCAAATGCCTCAACGAGTGTTTTCCCACGCTCGGTGCGCCGCGGTACACAACCCGGCCGTAGTGGTGAGTCTCATTGCGCATCGACATCATGTCGGGCAACTATGCGACTTATCCACTCTACCTGTGGTCTGATCGGCTATGCCTAGCAGTTTTATAATGCACCGGATCCACCGGGGCATGCCTGCTCTGTCGTTGTGACGTGTTGCTCAGTGCACTGAGTAATGTTTCATAGTGCGGCCGTAGCGCATGTTGTAACCGTTTACTGCTCCATTGGCGGGTAAATTTCATCATTCTGTTCGGGGCTAGCGTGCACCTTGCGGGCGAGGGCTGTTGTCAGTCATCTCTGTTTGAGTGTGCGTGATGCTCTTACCTTGGTTAAGCCGACTGGCTTGTTCTGTACGTTGAGCGGTCAATGGGGGCATGACCTGCATCAACTGTGTTTGAACGATAATCCGATTGCTTTCAAGCAATGGAACTTGGGTTTACGATTACAGTGAAAATAAACGATCACCTGGTATGGCCGTATCACGGTCACGCTTGTACTCTCCTTAGCCATAACATTGAGTCCAGACATAATGATGCATTGATCAACCGAAAGAATTTTCCATAAACTACAGCAAGACCACACATAGATTGTCAGTTGAGTCTAGGGCCCCACCGAGAAATTTTAACAGTCTGACTCTACGGGCGAATGCGAATGAACCGAACCAATTTGTAGCTTATCCAGCAACAAAGTTGCCGCCGACAAAGGAGACACAGATGCATAAGAGCATTGCGGATCGGATTTGCAAACCTGTCTCTAGTAGTTCAGTAGAATGTGAGAGTAGCTGATCTCCAGTAGTCACTCCAACTGACATGGCTTTGTGGCCACGGCTTTAAGGATCACAAACCTACCTTGTAATCCTGAGGTCGCAGATTCGAGCCTGCATAAGGGACCGAGGGACCCACGCAGTGTCCTTATCCCGCGCTCGACTGGTGGTGGTTGTGCGGCAGCGAAGCGTCGGTGCTGCATACCGGCGTACTGCTGATGTCTCTTTATGGGGTTGTCTCCTCTAGCTCGAATACCTTTCAACTACCTATAATTAAACAAATCACTAGAGTGTTTCTTATTAGCGCCCGATCTCATAATAATATCTCCGTCAAACTGCATAACTCACAAACCCTCACATTGTTATGATCACGGAACAGTGGCTCAATGATCAGACATACAAGTCCCACTGCTATATTTTAGGATACAACAACTATTCAAGCGTTCGCCACATTGGCAGGGAAGAGGATCGCATTATTTACACTAATGATATGGTTCACTGGTTACCTTGGATTGAACTAAAGCTTGAGAATTTCGTTGACAGCAATAATAAACAATTGCACTTTCAAAATTTGGAGGAGACTCTGAGGATAGTCAGACTACTTCACTTGAACTTTTTCGTTAACCACTTTCCTCTTACTGTCAACTTCTATAGCGTCAACATATTTAACTGGCCGAAGATCTCGAAAACTGACCTGGAAGCTCCTTTGGAAGGAGTGAACAAATATCTATCCTTTGCGATCTTGGTGTACTTCTTGATCAGACAACCAAATTGGACCCTATCTCGCACAGTCGAGAAATGTACAACTTACGTAAACTGCCGCACTGCAGCTGCAACAACCATATTCCACTACATCACGGGGCGCGCACAAAATTATAAGTCGGTTGGAGATTACTTCAATAGGCCAGAAATAAATTGGCGCTCTTTTACTTCACCAGAGATTGATGGAATTTGTCTCTAATATTTGTTCACACAGTTGAACTCAACATGCTTTGTCTCTGACAAGGAATGTCAGCATATTCGATCTTCTTCATTTTGGGTGTTTCTAATGGAAAGATCACTATGCTCAATATCTTTTCGAATAGTGATCACAGCCTTGTGGCATTCAAAACCAAGTTGCCTGTAAGAGTAAGTAAGCCGGAATTTTGTGGCAAGTTTTACCGGCCACATCGCTTAATGGACTGGGAAATATTCGCAACACTAAGATCGAATCAATGGGATAGATTCTTTCTTACATGTGACCCTGAAGAATCAGTTGAAGCCTTCTATCAGAATGTTAACCAATGTCTAGATATCCTTGCCCCTGTAAAGTGAAAGAAACACCAAGGAAGTACAAGAAGCAACATTATCGCCGCAAATAGCAAATGAAAAATACGCGTGTTAGCAGCGTCTACAGGAAAATGCATGGTTTTACTACACTGTATTAACTTCGCAACCTACTTAGCAGATTGGAAGCACGCTGAGCTGAAAGGCAAGGTTCTGAAGAACGTCGACATCTCGCACGTTCTAACAAGCAAACGAAACTTATCGAGATACTTAAAAGTAGGGGATTCCGAAATGTCAGCATCACATCTACTGTCCTATTTACATTAATAGCAAACGAAGATCGTGCAAATAGTTGCAATATTTTTAATAAGCACCTTTGTTGATCCTTTAATGAGGCCACGTACGCAAGGCCAACTGTTCCACCAGAGTTGGTGACAACAAGCACTACTCATAAAGAAACAAAAAAGCTTCTTCAGTATGCTTCCGGACTGGGACAGAGCTGGCTGGCATCGACAAAGTGAGCAAGTTTTGCCGCTGGATAGGGCTATCGCGTCCACCATGTTTTAAAAGGACTGTAGGATTGTCATCGGGGTCGTCTTGGAACGATGGCTTTGAGGTGTTGAGAATCCTCAAAGTTGGATTTGCAGTACACCCTCCCAACCATATGGTTTGATTGCGAAACGCAATCTCTACTGAGACCTCGGTTCGCTTAGAAGTAGAGTTCGGGCATTCCGACCACAAGGACGGTATCCGAAATGGAGATGTTTCCGTGTCGCTCCTCCTATCACTGACATCTCACGGCCGGTTTCGCTCTCATTTCGAGACATCAGGTAGAGATAGCTTGAGCTAGGGTGGAACCCAGGGCTTCGTGACTAACAGATGGGTAAAACGGAAACAACTCTATTTCGGATATGCTCCCTGTGATCGGAATGACCGAGGTCTCAATAGAGATTGCGTGTCGCAATCAAACCACACGGCAAGTACTTCGAATTATTTGCCGTTGTGCCAAACGTTGCTCGCGGATCTTAGTGGCATAGTGACCAAGGCGTCAGTCTTTAACCACTAGCCCCCCCCCCACTTCCATCCCAGTTCAGGCTACCTCCATCTGATGAGTCCAACCCAGGAGGAAATCGGTTATGGGGTGTCAGTGATGGAAGGAGCAACGATGAAACACCGCCACTGCCGATACGGTCCTTTTGATCAGAATGACCGAAGTCCACCTCATGGTGATTCGAGGTCTCAATAGAGATTGAGTGTCGCAATCCAACCACACGGTGGGGGGGGGGGGTACTGTGATACCAAGTTTGAAGATTCTCAGCACCGCAAAGCCATCGTGCCAAAGCGACTCGGACGGCACTTCTCCAAACCTCCTAAAACATGGTGGCCGTAATAGCTCTATCCAGCGGCAAAACATGCTCACTTTTCGATGACAGTCAGCTCCGTCCCAGCCCGAAAGCATGCCGAAGTAGTTACACGTTACAAAAAAGGCTCAAATCGATGTAACAAACTAGCGCCCGGTCATTCATATCTCCATCCTGCTTAAAGCATGGAAAAGGTTGTAAAAGAAAAACAGAAATTTCTACTCACCAAAAAACTTATTAGCCCGAATCCTTAAGGTTTCACTAAACATAGTTCTTGTCACTTTTGGCACTTGGAACCAGCAAACCACATAAGAAAAGCTGCCAAAGAGGATGACCACCGTGTTATTATACTTCTGAATTTACAGAAGGCATTTGACCAGTTACCTCATGGCAAACCTTCGGCATCGTTTAGTACAGATGATCGCTAACCCATTTGCTTCATCGTTTCTTAATGGCAGAAATCAAGCAACCAGTATTGAAAGCCAAATTTCGTGTCGCAGCCCTGTAACAAGTTGCGATATCCAGGGCAGCGTTCATGATTATTTACTATTGCTTATGTACAGCGACTATGTTACCGATGTATTTGTCGACGGTCGCCCTTACATGTTTGCCGTTGATATAAAAGTTGTGTACACCTGCCATCCGACAGACCAGCAGGTTGCGCTTAGCAGTGAACACTGATCTAGACGTTTTTCATGTGTGATGCGCTAGACCAAAAGTGCGTTTCTCAGTTCAAAAGTTATATATATATATATATATATATATATATATATATATATATATATATATATATATATATATATATATATATATAGTGCCCCATGCTGAGGCTGATGTCGCATTCATGATGCTTCTTCACCGCAGTTGGGCTAAACCAACTTACACTTAAACTAGGTCTTTTTAATGTGGATAAAATTCATTCCATTTTGTTTCGTTTGTTCTGCGCACTTGATAATCATCTCCCAACTTACACACGTCGCTCATGCAAATTGTTGTAAACTTGCGTGCTTTTTATCGCGTGGTATTTTTGAAATAACTTTCGGACGTTTTGTACTTATCGCGTATTCACATTTAAAACTTTCTTCCATATGCTCATTTAGCGAGTATTTATGTCGTCATATGCGTTTACTTTATTCGATATCGGTATTTCGAATGATTGGCTGTTGTTTGACATCCCAGGAGTGGCTGCGCTTGATGTGCATGTTGACAAGGTGCCTACCTGTCTATTACCCACTACCTCGTCCATACTGGCTCCAGGAGACAGTTGGTCGTTGCTGGAGGGGACGGGGTGCACGGTCGTTGTGGCCGTGCTAGGCTCGAAGAGTGGTTCCATACACTCAGTGTGGAGCGGACTACGGTCCAGCCACCGCCTTGTGTGCGCTTGATTCCCCAAATACAGTGTGCTTGTGTTTGCCTGTGAAGGAGTGTGGGCCGGCTCCGTTGATGAAACGTGGCTCCCATCCGCATGCCTCCTGGTCTTATTCCTTCGGGTTTACACTGGATATGGGGTGTGTGGTTGGAGCTGTGGTTGGTGCAGCGCAAGTCGTCCATGGTCCCTCTGTAGGCGCAGGCGTCCTGTGGCTTGCCACAGTGACAGGCAAATCCGAAACCGGATGCCGCCAACCATATATATATATATATATATATATATATATATATATATAAAGATGGACGTCACGCACTGTCGAGAAATATACCTGTATATTTAATCAGAATGAGTGCAATCGAACGAAAAACCGAACTAGCATGTTTCATGACCAAGCATATTGTGGTTCCCGTGGGGATGCATTTGAAAGTGAGGAGAGATGTCTCCATAGATCGGCGAATGAAAAACAATGAAGTAAATGGAATTAAACTGCGGAATCTAGCGTTCGGTTTGATTTGCAGTCGACTCGGAGGGGTAGGGATGGAACACTACCGCGACCCACAAGAGGATCAAAGGGCGCTGGATGGCTCAATTACTGATGAGAAAGTGTCGCCTGTGGAGGAGGCGCCAACGGACCGCACCAAATGCACTTCATCTACGACGAGAGGCTCAATCGCGCATGTACTGAAAACAACACAGGCTCGGCTCAGTAGACAAGGATACAATTGTCAAGTAGGAAGACACAGGAAGTACTGTTTGAGCATGGTTCGGGAGAAAAGGTGAAGTGCTCTACCCATTGTAACAAGGCTTGGGGGAGTAGAGACCTCAAGTGGATTTCGAAAAGTATGTCTGCACATAGTGAGCCTGCGTTCGTTTGGTCATGTGAAAGCGACACGGATGCAAGTGAAGGTGAAAGAAACCACTTACTTGTAACACAAACTTCGTATCAAAATATCGTTTGGCCACATTGGGTTGGAAAGACGAAGATTCAATGAACCGGAGAAGGAAGTCGTATACCAGCTGATGAGGGACACAAAAAAGGTAGCAAATTAATCATCTAGGTAGACCTCGGTCGATCAGGTGAGATGTGTGAGCTAGAGCGGAAAGTTGACGGATGAAATGACCTGTAGGAAGGAGACGAAGGGATTAGTCATATGGAACATTCGTACCCTTAATCGCCTCAAAATGGCACAGGAACTAGAGTACTGTTTGTTGTGTACGAACTATCCTAAAGAAAAATAAACGAAGGAAATCGCAGAGATGGCCCTGCATGGTCCGTAAATGCCTGGTAACCTATCTGATTGTAGCAACGTGTCGAGATCTATGAGTCGAGAGAAGACACCATGGGTATGCAAAGTGAAGTCACCCAACGGCAACACGGGAGAACAGTGAGCAAGAAGTTACAAAGTTTGAATTCGGCGCCTACTTTTTCCTATAACCCTGTTAAACGACCTGCTCGTTTCTGGAGTTCAACGTTCATTAGTACTTATGCTTACAGACTACTTTGCCAACCACACGTTGTTTATCAGGAATGTAGGAAAGCTCTTCCGCACTCAACACAAATTCCAGTGTATTCAGGGAGCAACTTTGTGCCCATTCGTATTTGCTACCTGCATTAGCTCAATTACCGCTCCAAAGGGAGCCATCCTGTTGTAGTATGCGGATGACGTGTTCTCTAGTGTACACAAACACACCACAGATTCGTCGGCTAACTTGCAATGTTTCTTGGACAACTTCACAGCCTGATACAAACCACGATGTCTTTAATTCAAGGGACTCCCCGGTGGCCGAGTGGTCTGCACGCCTGGCTTTTAATCATAAAGCCCTCGGTTCGAATCCGCCTATGGGGCCGGCGTCCTCGCGGTATACTCAGCCTACGCGCGGCTGGTGGTGGTCGCGTGGCAGCGGAGCGCCGTCACAGCGTACAGCTAACGCATTATTATTGTCGGCCGGTGGCCGAGTGGTCTTTACGCCTTGCTTGCAATCATAAGGTTACCGGTACGAATCTGCGTAGAGGCAGACGTCCTCGCGGTATACTCAGCCCGCGCGCGACTGGTAGAGGTCGCGCGGCAGCGAAGCGCTGTTACGGCGTACAGTTGACACGTCATTACTATTAGTATTTTAACTCAACACATCAAGGTGTGAAGATGTCAGTTTCTCGCTGTCCAAGAAAACTTGTTTTCAGCGGTTTCTCACGCGCACTCCTCTTCGTAGTATTGACAGTGTCAATCGAAACTCCTGTACATTTGTGAAATCTCTAGGAGCCACACTAAATCAGGATCTCACGTGGTCCCATCACGTGAATGAAACATTTACTAAAGTCAGGAGACTAATGTACTGTGTCGCCCGAGTTACGTCATGATTGGTGCCTCGTTAATTAATTCTACGGTTTATCACCGTTTGCGTAATACGGCACTGGACGTAGTGCTCGAATGCGGCTTCTCCTGGACTACAAAACGGACATCTTAAAATGGTCAAAAGGTCAATGAAGCATCTTGGCTCAAGGTAGCGGAATATCGACGTCAGAGTTTACTGACATCCCTGTGTTGAATCACGTTCACTCCTGATAAAAACTAGCGTCCAAAATACTCACTGACGCCAGTCACCCTCTCCATCGTGCATTGTCGGAAGGTATCTAGACTTCCGAGACTAGACAAACGTACAAAGCTATTTATGCCCGGACACGGGCTTACGGTGCGTCAACTGTTCCCTATTTGTCACGTTTTCTGAGGGATCAGTGTGTCAGCTGTACGCCGTAACGGTGCTTTGCTGCCGCGCGACCACCACCAGTCGCGCGCGGGCTGAGTATGCCGCGAGGACGCCCACCCCTACGCGGATTCGAACCGGTGACCTTATGGTTGCAAAGCAAACGTGCAGACCACTCGGCCACCGGTCGACATGAAGTCAAACAACTAGTTGTATGTATGTAACCTTAACAGTCTATTAACTAGACGTAGAGCCAGAATAAAACCATGGAGATCAGGAGATAAGCAAGAACCATCGCGTCATAATCATCGTGACATGCTAGTTGAAGGTGAATAACACACTTCAACTAATATGCCGCAGGAAGAATGGAACATTTTGACAAAAAGTAGAACAAAACATTTTTAGTTTGTTTTCACACGCCGCTTTTGCTCTTTTGTTTGTCATTTTCAATGTTTGTAGTATTAAACACGTGAATCAATACAAAATTGTACACAATTCTTCCATTGATTCCGGTTGCGGGCCATGTCTTCAAGAGTGTTAAGCCATTGGCACTCCTCATCTTTGGGTCCCCATCCTGGAAGACGTACGGATCCAACAGCGGCTAGACACGACGTCAGCGATTTCATGTGCTGCCGCCAAGTGGAAGGCTGACCACCACGCGGTCGCCTCCAGCCAAGTCCTTGACGAGCGAATAGAGCGCACCATATACATTGGTTATACTTTTTAATTTTTGTCTTTAGCGTGTGCGTTGCAGCTGAACATTCACTCTTCTTGGATGCATAAAGCGCATTGTTGCATTGACGTGACGCAGATGGTTCATTTTATCGATCGACTTCAAGCACCATGGGGTAGTAGGCAACAGGGAAGCAATGTGCTCTTGATCCGACGTCAAAAGTTTATGCGGTAGTGCACCCATCCGACAACAGTGTCATCACGTGCTCGGAGAAGTCCAGTAAACCGGTAATAGATGGCCGAAACGCATGATAAACCAGCTGGTGGCAGTCAAGTGACAATAGGGGGTTTGTCGGTACGGGCGAAAAAGAACAGTTGGGGACCACACGTGCACATGCACAAAGACCTGTGGACTACAGCGACATTGACCATCCACGAAAGAAAATGCCGCATAGGCGAAAAGATAACCAACTGGATTAGCGGCGCTCAGTTGAACTGACAGATCGGGACAATGGAGGCATGTGGTCTGGCTTAGGTCAAAAGTACAGATTAAGAACGTGATCAGCCTTTGCACAAGGGTGGCCAGAACGGAAGTGTGGGATTGGATCATTCGCACATCATGGACGTCATCCGATTCGAAGCGTTCCATTGATTCCCCCTTTGATGGCGAACCCAGCGAACAAACACACACACACACACACACACACACAGATTCACATTTACCTACTCACACAACATGGCTACTTCCAAATACACACTTAAACTTACTTCTACATGTCAACACACACACAAATAAATTCCTATGCTATTTGACAAAATGTAATAATTTGTCCAAGTGCCGATCACACATCTTTGTAGTACCATGATTATGCCCTTGATGGTGTGATTGGCAATGAGGAGAAAAAATTATTTATTTATTTATATCAAGGCATGACAAATAGAAGGTGGCTAAGTTGAAAAGGGACGCCGGGTAGGGGGGGGGGCAGTAGTCGGACCAATCAGTAGTTGAAAATGCAAGGAGACTGGAAGGAAACAACGCCTAATTCAGATGCAAACGCGTGTCACAACAGGACTGACTCGGTTGCACACACACAAACTCAAACAGTGGATGGTACATCGTGAGCATCGTCGTCGCGGTGGGATAAGGAAATGGGCTGGTGGCTGCAGCATGTTGAAGGACTCATTGGTGAAGGAGACGGCGCTCAACAACCTTCGATCTGAAGGTAGCTGGCATGTGATTTAAGTTGCGGTAGGAAAAATGGCCTGACCAGCGACCCGCAAGCCATAACCAGATTTCAATATAGCATGAGAGAATGCACCAAGCCCGAATGCTCTATTCTGATTCGGCATCACAATGACCAAGTTGTTTTGGCTGCTAATCGGCACGGACAAAAGCTTTTCACCGATAGCACACCAAGTACAGAGTAGTTAACTGAATTCGGGTCGGTACGGCTTAAGTGATCTAGCCGACAAAAGTGGTGCACGCGAAATGAGCCTGGTAACGAAACAGAGAACGTCACACGACTGCACTGAGAGCTAGGCAATAGGGGTCGATAGGTCCATTTGGAGACCTCGATCTTCCTGCGGATTGACATGCCTCAATGTACGCACATTACTACAAATCGGTCAAAAGGCAGCATTTGCCCGAACTTCGGAGGCTCTCTTCATCGATATCTGCTGCTTCTCGGAGACCCGCCTGCAAGACACGAGCTCTGTGCTCACTCTGCGATCTTCTTCAGGTGACACCAGCAGCACTTTCTCATCGCGTCTACCCGGTGACGGTGCAGCTTCGAGCACCGGCCAAGCCTGTGTTGGCATTGCCCTGAGTCCGCGGGCTGAAGCTGCTCTGGTTGATTGGATTCCAATCAGTAGCCGGATGTTTGCGGTCCGACTGGCTGGCTCGTTCAACGCTTCGAAGTCGCGCGAGACTAATAGATGTCTATTCATCATCGCTGCATACGCGCCCACAAACTGCAGCGATGATTCGGTAAAGAACGATTTCTACCGCTAACCGACAAGCTCCTTTGTCACAGTAGAAGCACGGACACTGTTGTGCTGGCTGGGGATTTGAACGCACAATTTGGAAAGTTCTCCACTGATGAAATGCATCTAAGCGGTCAACGCGGTGTAGGCTTCCGATATGATAACGGTGAGCGGTTACTTCATTTGTGTGAAGATGCTCGCTTATTTCTTGCGAGCACTAATTTCCGACACAGCACCCGCCGGAGGGTGACTTGGCGCCCACCAGCCTCGAACCAGCCTTGGACGCAAATCGATCATACTGCAATCAGTTACCGCTGGAGAGGCTGCACCCAGAATTGTCGCTCGATTTGGAGCACATGTGTGAACACCGACCAAGCAATGGTATGTGCTGACATGAGGATGCGTTTTAACGGACGACCATGACAACGCCATGAGCGCATTGACACCAGCCAACTGACGATGGCAGCCGTAGTGGATGCCTTTCAAACTACGCTGACATGAGTTGAGTAAATGCTCACTGGAGACAAGTGAAGGCCACGGGTCTCATATTCACCACATCTTACTAGCATCAGGCAAGTCCTCATGTAGTAAGTCAAATAGCCAACATGGATATTGGGTCTCTTCGCGGTCTGTGGAACTTATCGATGCTCGCCGGCATATTTCGGCTGGAAGCGAACCCAATGAAACTCGCAAAGAGCTCCGGGCCAAAGTCCGTGCTAGCCTGAAGAGAGACCACGAATCCTGGTGGTCTCATCGTGCGTCGCAGATGGAAGTGTCCGTTGCCCTTGGTAATCATCGAAAGTTATTCCGTCTGATACCGAAAAATGGGCAGCATGAAATCTGGTGTTAGTGAAACTAAAGGTGACAAGAGTGGACAGCCTATTCACAACTTGTCAAAACGTTTGGAGCGCTGGGCTGAGCATTTTCAAAGCAATTTAATCGACCGGAATGGTTTGATTCCTCACAGGACAGTGATCGCAATGCTCATTGGGCTGTCCCTGTGGATCCACCCTCTCGCTCAGAAGTCAAACGTCAGATCGGACTGTTGAAGCCAAATAAAGCCGCGGGACCAGATGATCTATATCCAGCCCACTTCATATCCGGGGGCTCTGCTTCTGTTGATAATATACACGAATTACAAGCGAAGCTGTGGGAGTAGGAAAGTTTCCCAATCGACAGGAGCCGATCCATTATTGTTCCCACCTTCAAATGAGGCTCGCGCACGGAATGCGGCAACCAAAAAGGAATCAGTCTGATCTCCATCGCCTCCATAATTCTTTACAGACTGACTGGCACTCGTAAAAGCTAGATTGCTGAGGAGCAAGCCCGGTTTCGTCAGGGTCATGGCTGCATTGACCACACCTTCAGCTTGCGTCAGTTGTTCGAGCATAGTCACACAGATTGGCGGCCCATCGCAGTCGTGTTCCTCGACACCAAAGGCGCCTTCAATTCGGTTGATCAAAGTGCCCTTTGGAACTGCCTACTCAGGAAAGGTGTGCCCGAAAAATATGTAACTATTATCCGAGCATTAGACGCGCGTAGATCAGGCAGAATGAGGGCTTACGGCAAGCGGTCGCCACCCTTCAATATCTCCAGCGGTGTGGGACAAGGATACCCGTTATCACCTTTTCTCTTCAACTTCGCTATTGACGAAATCATGGAGATTGAATGCACAGAACACGACTTAAAATGTGTGGAGCTACTTGCAGGAAAACGACTGCTTGACTTGGAGTATGCAGACGACATTGCCCACATCTGTGACAGCTCCCAGACGTGAAAAGTTGCACTGGACAAATTAGCAAGGGCTGTCAGCCGCTTCGGACTGTGCTTTGCACAATCGAAGTGCAAAGCTATCCTCCAAGATTGGCAGGGATCGCCTCCTGCGACAAACCTTGGTGGGAATCAGCTAGAAGTCGTTCGGAAATTCAAATACCTGGGAAGCTGTATCAGCGCCTTTGGAATCGAAGGCGAGATCAAAAACCGCGTAAAGCTCGAAGTGCTTCTGCTAACCTTCGCCTCCTATGGCGGCGGCGCGACATCACTCTTCCCCTGAAGGGTAAAGTGTACGTTCAACCTTACTGTATGGTTGCGACACTTGGCCCCTAAGATCAACGGACATGAAGAGGCTAGTTACGTTCGACCAACGGTGCCTTCGCACGTTAGCCCACATCTGGTGGGAACACCGTGTGAGCAACGAGCGTGTTCGACGCCTTGTTTACAGCGTAGAAACAGGAACTGAACCACTCAGCACCGTCAATCCACGCAACATGCACCGATGGCTGGGCCACGTGTTGCGCATGCCAGCCCACCGACTCCCACGACTTGCGTTCTTTGCTCGCCGGGGATATGGATGAAAGAGGAGGGATGGCCAAGCGATGACTTGGTCCAGAGGAATGAAGGCCCTCAGTTCGGAGCTGGCCTCGGTTGGAGCGTCACGGCTCCCTGGTTGGGGAACAAAAGACGATGAACACGTTTGGCTGGATACACTTGCTGACATGGCTAAGAGCCGACCGCAGTGGCGTTCCTGCTGTGGGTTTCTTTGTCCCTCCCCATCCTTTTTAGTCTCCTCCTCCATCTACGATCTCATTTCGTAGGGTAAAACATAATACTTGTTCTTTGTGCCCGGAACGATGCCTATCCCTTGCTGGTAGCTCAGCTGGCATGCAATTGTTGTGTTTCTATTCTCTTCCTTTCGTATATTGTGGCGCAGTAGCTGGGTTTCACACCTCTAGCTAACGTGTATAATGATGATGATGATGAGCTCGCTTCGATGAGCTAAATGCCACTGAGCTGTCCTATATCCACATATTTCTTCAAAGCTGTCAACAAAATGGTCGTAAATGAATCTGTCCAATCTCATGCCACTTCCCACATAGTTATAGTTCTGCATCACTACCTAGTGCTAAGCCGACATTGTGCGGACGGCACACCTCCCTTCGAATACATACCAATTGCCATGAAAGCGTTGCCAAATAGGCTGATAGACAGAAGTGCATGATTTAGTGAATGCTTTGCACCACAAGGGAATGAGCCGACTCACCGCTTGATCTCACTACCATTGGACACCCCCGTTAGGAGTTATATTCAGCAATGTGATAGCAGCATCACACCTGGTAGCCATCATTAATACACATTACCTGAAGATGAGAAACCCACTTCAACCATTGTGCCGTAATACAAAAAGATGAAATATACAAAATAGCGAGATACGATACATTGTAATAGACAAAAACAGGTAACAAACTACCTAGTAACATATTAGGCATCAAAACAGAGATTGTGGTTGGAGTGGGAAGATAAGCGTGACAGGGAGGAACAAAGAAACTCAGATAAAGAATGGAATTGAGATCGGTTCCTTGCCAGGTCAACTAGTGTACCCAGCCAAAGGTATTCACCGTCGTTCTGTTCCCAACCCGGCAGTCGGAAGAACCCAACCGACGCCGTCCGAAGTCAGGAGCTGCATTCCTCTTGACTAAATCATGATTTGGCCTCCCCTCCTCTGGGGGTCACATCCTCGAAGTGGATGTTGCAGACATTGCTAAGGTGCATACGGCTTTTCAAAGAACTAGCCAATTGCGAAAACAAAGGAATGCACGCTTAGTGGTTGCGGGAAGGGCTTGTAGTGTTGCGACGTGACCAATATCGCTCTACCAGCGCGTCTAAACTCACTGGTACTTGGGGAGTATCGCAGCTGGTGTGTGTCCTATAAGCATTGCATAAGTTCGCTAACTGGTATTTGGAGAGGAATCCTCTGTTGTTCCACTGGGTTCGAACTATCTTCAGTCGCTAGACCATGTGCTCTGCATATTTTTGAGTCGAGTGCGTTTTTCATCACTATTGTACACAATCGAGTGAAGTCTATAGATACTCAGTCAATGATAGAGTAATGAGTGTGAAGAAACTCCTCGAAAGGCCGGTTTATGACGTCATTCGAGATGCCGCCCTTGAAACCAACGGTCACCCAGGTCCTTTGTTTCCGAAATTCTGACAAGGTTAACTGTTGTTCATTACCAACAAATTGTTGCTATTATGACAAATGATTTGTTTGGTGAAGTGGATCAAGGGAAATAGATGCGCCGCAACCATTCGTTGCATGGATCGTGGTTTGCAAAATGAGGTGAGGTACTTAAGAGCAGCAGAGAACGATTGATGAAATTTCGTCGCAGTGGCTTCCAATTCAGACTGTATTTAAAAAAGCGCGAGAAAGCAACAGACAGTCGTTTCGTCCAAATGGAACTTCTCAGTGGTGCGTATTCACAGGCTCCATCGGAACCGAACACATGATTACTAATGGCTTGTGTCACTAGCCAGCAGTTTTGATCGTTAGGCTAAAGGGCACTGTGGTGGTGGACCGTCATCTCTTGCAAGCTAAATGCGATATGGTGCAATGCATCCTCCACTGCCGCGCAAGTCACATGCGCTGTGGAGGACAGGGCTGGTACCGAGAGTCAGGGATGCCACCAACAGCAGTCATGTATGACATGATATTCTGAAGCTGTCATGGCGTGTGGAGAGCTATCTGACTTGGTAGTTGCTACGATGAACTTTTAATACAAATTGATGTGACTGATCTAAATGCCCGCACAGAAAATAGCACGGACCGACTCGGTAAAGCAGCTGGAAGAGCTTTTGCATCACTTTAAGCCTACAATTATGTGGTCACACGAAGATGCTGGAACATAAACTTCACAAGCTTTCTATTAGCATGCGAGGATCAAAGCTACCGCTTAGTGGATATGGCAAAATATCCGTGGAGACAGTTGGTATTGATGTGTCATTCTGGAAGGGGACATATTCACTCAGGGCAGTAACTTGGTCACTTCCAAGTGGGTTGAGTTGTCAGTCAGCAAGAAGCGACAGGGAAATGATCTCATATATCTATGGAGCAATACAAGATAGTAAATCCTGATATGTTGGTTGTAAGTGAGTATCCAATCTCGGGCAAGAGCGATGACTCAAACTAGAACTGAAACTGGAAGTTACCTTGACTATTACTCTGAGCAACGAGATAGCTATCTCGAAATGGGAATGTTATCAGATGAAGCTTTAGACAGGTCTAACAGATATAAGAAGTTTTGCGAACAGTTTCAGAAGCAATCAGTCCGAGCTTTCGACCAAATAACAGTAAAGGTGTAAGCGAGGGTGAGCTAACTGGATGAATAAATGCGATGCAGAGATGCGGTAAAAGCAAATAATGAAGAGAAATAACAGGAACACGCTAGGATAAAAAGGACCAACATTAGGAGTGCAACGGCGCGCCACCATCAGTCGCGTGCGGGCTGGAAATACAGTGAGAACTTCCGCACCTACGCAGATTCAAAGCGATGAACTTTGGGGGTTAGAAAACAGATGGCACATCTTTTCAGGCCACCTGCTGACCACCACTCCACGGTAAGATAAAACTCAGGCATGCATCTCACCTGTAGATGAGGCCATGCAGCCTCCAGCGTGGGTTCATCCTCTTCTGGATCGAATTCCGCTCCGGATGGGTTGCTCGGGGGTGGCAAAGTGCGGAACAAATTCGCCTCAACCATGGACACAACTTCTGGGTACATCGCATCAGTTATAATGCCCCCATGGTCCACTAGGTACTCAGTCAGTTCATGTAGCGCGTCCCGCTTTACCTCTTTGTCTTTCAAATCGGAGAGTATGTCTGGCACAAAATCGAAAACCACGGAGCACTGACCCAGCTTTTGGATGAACAGTTCTTCCCGCTTCTCCGGTGTCTCAGCATCTGGAAATAAAATAGTTTGTAATACGGACCGAACAGTCATGTAAGGGTGATTCGATGACAGTAAAAAAAAGTGGATCAATGTATAAAAAAGGCTGTGTTGCAGCAGTGAGTGGTTCAACGAAAACCGTAAAGACAAGAGTAGATAGCAGGAATTTTAGTAGTATGTAAAAGTTTTTGGACGGTAAAGGATGCGCACCAACCCAGAAGAGAATAAGATATTGCCATTCAAAGTAGGTACAGGACGGGATTAGTAAATCCAAATAGTGCAACGCGAGAACAGAGCTAAGCCAATTGTGTCCGGCAGCACAAACAGAAAGAGAGATAACAAAAACCACAGAATTTCAAGAGACAGTAGGTTGAAACTACAGGAACACTAACACGTTAGCTAACCGAAACTGGACATGCCCAAAAAACACTGCGAATGGAGGCTACATCAAAAAACACTGCAGTCGAGAAGACAGAATACCCATTTCAGTAGAAAAACAAACAAAGCAGGTGGAGCAAACAGTAAAGGGTAATCGGTCGAAAATAGGGATGGATTCAAAAGTATGGGTGTATGCGATCCTTTTAGCAGTAGGTGTAAATATATGTTCACATCTGAAAGTATGTAATATTAAAGTCTGTCAACGAGGCAGGGTTTAGTGTGGGGGACCACACGCATGTACGCGAACTGTTTGTCATTAAATATAAAAGTGCGAAGAGGTGGGGAGAAATGGCCAGAAAAACCGAAGCGAGTTGATGCAACTTAAATCGCTTTAATGGAATGAATGCTTGGTTGGCGCTCAAAACTAAGGGGACAGCAAGAATCACGCACAAAAGCATCTAAGTGCCCATAATTTTGGATGGTTTAGAATACAAATCAATGTCCTCTACATAGTTCGTAAAAGGCAAGGCAGTGGAAGATGAGCAAGGCAATAGCATAGTCAACTGTTAATCACGCATGTTCGAAGCTGTCACCCATGACCAAGTGGCATTAGATGCTGGCACGCTGAAGTCATGGGAGCGAAACCCGGTAGGGGTCCGCTTGGACGCACATCAAGGACGAGACCCAGAAGGTCGAAACGCCGGCGTCTGATGCTTTTTTAGACTAGCCTAAGCCTGCTGATTGGGAGTGACGATGATGAATTAGCTGATATATATATATATATATGATTGCATAGTGGTTACGTTGCGCTCTTAATATAACGATCTTCGTTTCAGTCGTACGTCAAGAGTGGGACCTAGACACACTACACATATTCACAAAACCGATTCTTATCTGAATCCTCGAAAAGTATGAATTCCCACACTTCTCCAAACTTGTTCTTGATAAACAAACTGAACTTTTTGCCATTAATGTCTGAGTCGTTTCGTCTGCATTTTCACCATAATTCTCAGAGTGCCCAAGTCGATGGAACCAAAATGGCAATCGGCGCGTCACTATGGAAGGTTGAATAAATGGGTACTAATTGGAAATGAAACAATGATAACCCGGCATCAGACCGCGCAAACAAGCAATCAAGCTGTAAGATGACAGAAAGCGTCTAGTGGTATCGGCGGTGTGCCATGGTACGCAACCTATCGAGTGAATTACAGGACCATCATCAGCAACAACAGTGCCAGCAAAAAGCCAGTAATTATAAATGATAACACATTGCTACGATATCGTCTTGCTTTTCTACGATGTTGAGGCGGCACAATCAACCCTGAATAGACTGTCCAGAGTGGTCCCATTATTTGGTATGCACTTCGCACCATCAAAGTGTAAAGAGTTGCTGCAGGACCACCAACCACTTGATGACCCCTTGACGCTTGCTAACGAGGAACTCGATGTGATTGATCATTTCACTTATCTTGGCAGCTGCATCAGCAATGGTGGGCGCATAGAAACTGACGTCAGCTCATGCATTGCAAAAGCCAGAGCTGCCTTCTTGAACCTGCGTCATCTTTGGCGACAGAAGGGAGTTTCCCTTCTTCTGAAAGGCCATGTACACAAGGCCACAGTGAGGGACGTTCTGCTCTATGGTAGTGAAACTTAACCCCTTCGGTCTGATGATCTGAGGCGCCTTCAAGTCTTTACTCATCGTTGTGTGCGAAGCATTGCTGGAGTCGGATTGCACCAGCGTGTCCGCAACGATGATGTGTGTAGGAGAGTACTAGGTAGTGATAATCATGCTAGCTCCCTAGAACAACAGATAGCACTGAACAAGTTGTGTTGACTCGGATACGTGCTACGTATGCCTGGTCACCGCGTACCTAGGAGGGCCTTGTTTAGTCTGCCAGGTGTAGGGTGGCGCAAGGCCCGCGGTGGACAGAAGTTGACTTGGCAGCGGGAAATGAAGACATTGATGACCAAACTGGGTACCGTTGGTCCGTCTCGCCTTCCGAGCTGGAGTCCACGTGACTCGCCTTGTGCTTGGCTCGAGACTTTACAGGACATGGCTCGCAGTAGACACCAGTGGCGCGTGTGCTGCCGCTCCTAACCGGATTGCCTGTTTATAGTGTGTTTGGTGCTGAGTTATCTGCGAAATAATAGGTGATTATGACGCGTGGCAGTAAAAGTTGCAACGAAGCTGTCTCGCCGATGCCGCCTTATCTTTGCATGATAGTCAGCTGTTTGTGACGGTATGTTGTCTACACAAGGTGTAGGCGCCTTGACCCGGAATGTTTGCTTAGGGCATTAAGGTTTTCAGGTAAGTCCCCCTTCTCTACCTCTTTATACTATTTATTTTATAGGTCATCGTGGTTGTATGGTAGCGAAGCATCAGTTCAAATGGCTGATGTACTGTTGTTGTTGTTGTTGCTACACAATGAGAATCATACAGTTGCAGTGGAGGAGAAACAAGTACAGGATTCAAATGCCTTGAGCAAAAATTCAAGGAGATGGTATCCACATCTCGCCAACAAAACACGGTCAGAAACAGCTGACAATCGTGTATGAAGATAAGACGGCATCAGCCAAAACGCTTCTATAGGATTTCCTCGCCGCGCGTCAACCCTGATCCGCCAATTACCAGCATCAGACACAGCATAAACCAAATAGTTCAACTTGGAGCCAGCAATAAATGCGGTACTGATGTTGGCTTTGTATAGTATTTGTATAGCAACCGTTCAAACAAAGATTGCTCGTTTAAAAGACGAGAAAGCGTCACAGTATCCAAGTTTGAAAAGCCCGCCGTCAGGATAGAAACACGTTTATAGAGTTAAACTTACTAAATCCAACCATTCCTAACTGCATAAATGCGTAGTATTTGGTATGATGATGAATCACCAAAAAGGAGCTTGTTTGCTAGATCGTCTTTTCATAAGTGTAACGGAAACCATCCATGTGAGGCATCCAGTTTGGCACCAGCAGTACACCGGGGCATTCATAGTCACTTCGTCTCTCTGAGACCACCGGAGGTTGTATGCGGGCTTGGATACTGCGATGTCAACCCCACCGATGCGGGTTCTAATGGGGGACTATTAGTGGGTCACAAAACATCTGAAGCATTTCGCTAACAAGCGGCAGTGCCTAAGTTATACAATACTAAATCTAGTAAAAAGTATCCTCTTCGGTAAGCGAAGAATCGGTGTGCGTTTTACGCGCTTAAGTCAATTCAACTTGTTCGAAAGTATTCGTCGCGCTAACGTACTAACCCAGTTATCGCCACCCAACAGTCGTTAGCGCACATCATCGTTGAGGACACGCTAACGACATTCGACGCCTGCACTGCTCTGAAAGCAACCGTCCTCAAAGAATCGAAAGGCCAAAGTTTCATATTATTACTCCACTAGAGATGAGTGCCAACTCCATTGTAGTCCTGCACGGCCTTTCAAACTGAAGGAAATCCTTCCTGACGTCACACCTGTAAAAGGTTAGAGGATTCGTAATAAGTGAGAAACTCTAGCAGACATAATTGTTACTGCAAGTATCTCCGGTCCCCCAAAGTCAGGAGTCAAGAAGTAATCAAGTGTCTGGAGGTCCTACAACTTTGAAGGCAAAAACTGCTTTTTAAATGAGGGGACAACTTGAGACTGAAACTTGTTTGGAAAAAGGGGTTTTCCTAGCACTGTTACCCATACAGCTCAGAGTGAACATGACTGACTGATAGTGATTGAACACTTCAAATGGTAGGTTTTGATCGATTGAATGTTTTGGACGAAGCGAATTCTGTGACCTCGGCTTACATGGTCTGAACAGCCAGCCGCGGGGTACTTTGTTTCGCCGGAGGCAATATACTAATGTGAGAAAGCGTTGCACTTCCTTATTCAGGGGTCGATTTCCTGCTCGTTGGGATTCTTCCTCATGAGCCGTTTCAGACTGATGTCATGCAGATACAACAGAGTTCAAGCACAGTTGATTGTGCAGTCATGACTGCCAAACAGCAAAACTACACCGACCGCATAACAGAGCAACCAGACTACCATCCGACAGCAGGTCAATGACCACATCGTGAGATTCCGCGTGGAAACATTCCATGATGAGGTCCGCGGCAAAGTGGAACAATGGACAAACAGTAACTTCCACTTGTTGTTGGAGAGATGTCAGACAATTCACCGCACGCCGTGTCATTAGCCTAAAAAATCTGGGTATAGAGCTAGTAAGATGTTCACAGTAGCCATGGGAACACGTCCAAGCGAATATATGTAACAGAACGGTACTACCGATGGAGTCAAACATGCCTAAGAAACGGATAAACATTGCTATTATTGACCAGTAGGGTAGGCATCTGTCACAGAGTGAAAATTAGGTCTGAAATTCATTTTCTATCCCCTCATCCGGCATGTACGTACAACATAAAGGCTAGGAAAAGAATAAAGACCAAAACTTTTGGTATTACTAGTAGTAGACTGATACCCCTGTAGTTAGGAGAGACGGTGAGCCTACCCTTTTTACATAGTGTCGATTTTCCCCCAAAGCTAGGACCATTCCTTTCACATCTTTAAAAACAGACGGATCAGTGCTTGACAGAGGACCACACCACCGTCCTTAAATAATACCAGTCCAGACCAGCAGTACAAGAACGATCAATGGCTGCGAGCGTAGTTCAAATCTCAGCCTCGGATGTAGTCGTGCTGATGAGGTTAACCGGCCTGACAACGAAACGCGCACACATAAAGCGTCTGGCTCGAAGAACAACATAACATCCAAATCCACACACCGAAGTACAAGTATTCTCAATACTCGCTAACAGACCAAGGTTCAGACTACGCCAACCAGATATGATAGCTCATCGGCAAGTAAGAAAATGAATTGATATTCAAAGATGGTATTTCTTATTGTAAATGGACGCACCAGTGTTCACACTGGTGACGCTATTGATGCACTAGCTAGAGGAGTCCGTGATAAATGCTCACCGCTCTGCCACCTCGATTCCCTGGGCCTCTTGAATTTCATTTTGTGTCCGACAGTACATCTGGTCATATTGTGCTTACCGCCAGTGAAACATATTCACTACCACTACCACTGCTATAAAGACAGTTATCAGGAACCGCGTACAAAAAATACGCAAGGTTTAAAGATAGAAAAACAAGATAACAGCGGTGGCTCAAGATGACTACAATGCGTTAGGTTATGTGGGTAGGACCGATTCTCATCAGCATCATTATTATTATACACGTTAGCTAGGGTCGCAAACACCCCAGCTAGTATGCGCAAAACATCAAAAGGAAAACAAGCAACAGAAGTACGCCAGTTGAGTCATCGGTAACAGATGGAAATCGCTCCGGAGAGCTATCAATCGGCTATCGTGCAGTAAAAAAGGGATGCTTTATGATAACGAAACGAGATTGTGATTGGAGATAGGAGGTTAAGCGGGAAAAGAATGGACTAAGGAACTCACAACACAAACGCCATTGAGGTCAGCTCCCAGACATGTCAACAAGTGTATGTAGCCAAATGTGTTCATCGTCTCTCGGACGCCAAACGAAGTCAACCTCGAAGTGGCGGACTTCATTCTTATTGACCAAGTTATCGGTTGCCCTCCCCTTCTTTTACATCCACATCCCCGGCGCGAAAACAACGCACGTCACATAAGTCGGAGGGCTGGCATGCGCAACACATAGCCAAGCCATCGGAGCCTGGTGCGTTATATAACGGTGCTGAGCGGTTCGCTCGTTCTTTCTGCGCCAAATACGCGGTGCTGAACTTACTCATTGTCAACGTGTTGCTTCCAGTAGACATGAGCTAATCAGTGAAGGCATCGATGGTCGAACCTAACTAGCCCCTTCATGTCTGTTGACTTGATGGGCAAGGTTTCACAACCAGACAGGAGGGTTGTACATACTGATGCATTGTAAGCTCTGTCAGAGTAATGTCACGTCGGCGCCACAGATAGCGGAGATTAAAACAAAATGAATTGTCAGCTGTAGGCCGCAACCGCACTTCGCTGCCGCGCAAACACTATTAGTCGCGCGTGGACTGAGTATACCGCAAGGACGTCCGCCCTTACGCGGAGATTAGCAAAATCGTATCAGGCTTTCGTCGTACGGTTGGTGATTTCATCTCTCCTTCCAATGGCGTTGATATAGCACCCCAGATAGTTGAATTGTTCGACGACTTCAAGAAGATCAGTGCCAAAGGTCAGTGCAGGAGTAGGCACCTTCCAATATCGTAGAAGGGATTGCATTTTGATGGTGCAAAGCTTAGGCCGAAACAAATGACAGAAAGAACTTAGATATCCAGGGAAAGAAGGCAGGTTCGGTAGCTGACACAATGAGCACAACGCCATCGGCATAGGGCAAGCCAAAAATTAGATCACCAGAGAGCAGCTCCACACCTTCCAAACCGTGCCCAGTGGACGTAATCTCCATGAGTTAGTCAATAGCGAAATAAAAGATGAAAGACAACAGCGTGCTCCCTTCTCCAACCACAGTAGATATTGATGGGCGACGACAGCTTGCTGTAGGCCGTCACACTGTACGAGCTACGCGCGTAGAGTGCTTATATGACATTAAAATATTTCTCGGGCACACCTAACCTGAGTATAGTCCCAAAGTGCACAACGATCAACTGAATTGAAAGCCCCTTTGATGTCTAGGAACAAAAATAAGGTGGACCGCCAATAAAAATGGCGGTGCACCAACAAGTGAAGTGACGTGAAGATGTGATCGATGTAGCCTCGACATCGACGAAATCCAGCTTGCTCCTCACGAATATGACTCCCTAACGCCAGTCAGCCTAGGGAGCACAACAGAGGCTGGCAAGTTGGAGGTAATTGCTATCAGATTGATACTTCAATGAGTGCCGCATTCCGAACGGCAGGCTTGGATGAAAATTGGAACTTTCACGAAGCCACTCCAGTCACTCGAGGCAGCCTTCTGCTCCCGCAGTTTCACTAATAACTTACGTAAATCGTTCAAAAATAGCAGGTTATTCAAATTTGAAGAGGGCTGGAGAAATACCATCTGGTCCGGCGGCTTTGGTCAACCACAAATTCCCGCGTATTGTCCTATCACCCAGGGAGAGGTAGAAAAGATTGAGCATGTGCAGCATGGAGCCACCAGGCTGATTCCCAACTTACGATATGTACTGTACGAAGACCGGTGTAAGAAACTAGGGCTGTACACCCTAGCTTATCGTCGACTGAGGGTTGACCTCATCATGACGTACCGGATATTACATCTGGGTGATTACCCTATGTTGAGACCGCTGCTTCATCTGCGCAAACCAAGCAGCACACGAGGACACCGGTACAATCTTGTCGTACCGGATTTGAAGCGGGTCACTCACCAAGTCTGTTTCGAACGCAGAGTAGCGAATGTATGGAACGACCTGCCGTAGCACATAATTGAGGCAAAGTCAGTGTCGGAATTTAAGAAGTTCCTTGACAAACACTTTGCTGACGCAAAATATATTGAGCGGTACACAACATAACGGGTATTTGTCCATGAGTGATGACTGATGCAGCTACACACAGCAAACTTTACTTGCTGCTTCTAAGCAGTATTCAGGATTCAATAGTCCGATCTCCCGTTTGACTTCTTAACTGACAGGGTGGATCCAAAGGGACAGCCCACGGAGAAGGGTGATCAGTGTCAGGTGGGAAATGCAACAATTCCGGCCAAATAAATTATCTTTCGAAGTCCCCAACCAAAGAATCCAAATGGATGAGCTGTGCACTCTCGTTAGAAATAGTTTCACTAACATCAGGCCTCCGGCTGCCCGATTCGCGTGTCAGACGGAATAAATTTTGATGGTTATCGAAGGCAGCGGTCACTTCAATCTGATGCGTGATGAGAACGCCAACATTCGCGGCCACTCTTCAGGATAGCACAGAATTTTGCCCGGAGCTATTTGCGAGTCTCGTTGTGTTCGCTTCCAACCGGAAGGTGCCGGCGAGCATCGATAAGTTCCAGGGACTGCGAAGAGACCCAATATCCACATCGGTTAGTGTATTTACCACATGAGGAGTTGTCTGCTACTAGTAAGGTCTGGTGAACATGAGACCAGTGAGCTTCAATTGTATCCAGTGAGCGCTTGCTCAACCCGAATGCCAGGGTATTACGATACGCATTCAGAACATCAGGCTTCGCCAGTTGGTTGGGATCAATGCGTTCATAGCGTCCTCGTGGGCGCCGTCAAAACGCACCCGCAGATCATCATACACAAGTGTATGAACTACAATTAAAGAGAGTGAAATCGTTGTACGCCCGATTTGTACCTCTCAAGTATCGGAAAGTCGGGCCAGTCAAACCATATTGGTTCGACAAGGAGTACAGCAAACTGGCCCGACGGCGACGCAGACTATGGAACAAATTAGTGTTATCTGGTTCTGATGAAGACTACAAGGCATACAAAATACAGCGAAATCTCTGCAACAACACAAAAACAACAAAGCGCAGAAGCTACGAAGAGCGGTTTGCGACCGCCGGAAAAACGGCTCCCAAGAGAATCTTCGACTACGTGAAACGGTGCCTGAGGCCTGCAGGCAATTTGCCAGTGTTGGAAGGCTCAGATGGACAGCCCCTAATCTCGAGCACAGATCGTGCGTCCGCATCCGCGGCGCACTTCGCCTCCGTATTTGCAAGGGACCAGGTGTCTGTAACGAGTTCGATGAGTACGGCTCCCGCTGAACTAGACAGCATGGATTGATGCAATGAAGATGTACGCAAGCTTCTGGCAAGTCTTGACGAGACGAAGCCTGTCGGGCCAGATGGAATCCAGCTACTGATCCTCAAGTCCCTATGGGCCACCATATCGCCTTCTGTAACTGAGCTGTTCAACAGGTCACTATTCACTAGACTAATACCGGACGACTGGAAATGCTCAATCGTAAAGTCAATAGCGGAAGGTGGTAACCCAAACAAAATAGATAACTACCGGCCGATCTGTCTGACTGCTGCTTTGGCAAAGACACTCGAGAAGATCGTGAGTCTTCTGCAGCTTCTCAAGCCGAAAAGCCTCTTGACGCCCGCACAGCATGATTTGTTGAAAGGTCACTTGTGCATCACCAACCTACTGTTGACGTGGCACGAATGGTTACAAGCGCTGAACCAAGGTAAATCAATCGACGTCATTTACATTGACTTCAGTAAGGTTTTTAACAAGGTAAATCATGCAGTGCTCCTCAACAACCTGAGGATGTGAGGTGTTGGCGGCTCACTGCAACAATGGATCAAGAATTTCCTTGTTGATCGAAAGTGGAGGGTCCAGGTGGACAACTATTTGTCCGACTGGTATCAATCGAGCAGTGGCGTGCCGCAAAGCACTGTACTGGGGCCGATTTTGTTTCTGATACATGTAAACGATGTGCCTCAGCAACTCCAATCATCTTGTGCGCAGTTCGCAGATGACTTAAAGGTGTGGAGAGTAATCCGCACACCCAATGATGGTGACCTGCTTCAGCAAGACCTCGACCGCCTCTCCACGTGGTCTGCGAGGTCAACCTTCCGATCAACCCGGTCAAGTCGCAATACATGAGGCTGGATAAGTGTGAGCAAAGTCGAACATACACGGTGGTGGGTCAACCGTTGCATCCCGCGACTTTCGTGCGAGACCTCGGTGTACTCTCACACTACGACCTAAAGTACATAAACAACACGAATAGGCTTTACCAAAACAGCCTTCGTATGTTTTGGGCCCTCAGGCGCAGCTTCAGCAATTGGTCCGGAGAGGATGCCACTCGCCTCTTTGTCTCAATAATACGACCGACGCTAGAGTGCGGCAATCCTGCGTATTGTTCTATCACCCGGGGAGAGGTAGAAAAGATTGAGCGAGTGCAGCATGTAGCCACCAGGCTGATTCCTAACTTACGATGTGTACCGTACGAAGACCGGTGTAAGAAATTAGGGATGTACACCCTAGCTTATCCTCGACTGAGGGTTGACCTCATCATGACGCACCAGATATTACATCTGGGCGATTACGCCATGTTAAGGCCGCTGCTTCATCTGCGCCCACCAATCAGCACACGAGGACACCGGTACAATCTTGTCGTACCGGATTTGAAGCGGATTACTCACCAACTCTGTTTCGAACGCAGAGTGGTGAATGTATGAAATGATCTGCCGCAGCACGTAGTTGAGGCAAAGTCGGTGTCGGAATGTAAGGAATTCCTGGACAAACATTTTGCCGACATAAAATATATCGAGCGCAACACAACATAATGGGTCATTTTCCCAGAGTGAGATTAGATGCAGTTACACAAAGAAAACTATACTTGCTGCTTCCAACCAATAATCAGTCCACACATGGGCTCCAAATCGAGCGACGGTTTTGGACGCCGCCTATCCAGCGATTTGCATCCATGGTTGGTTCGAGGCTGGTGGGGGCTATGTCACCTTCCGGCGAGTGCTGTGTCGGAAGTTTGTGCTCGTAAGAAGTAAGCGAGCATCATCACACAGATGAATTAATCGATCACCATATATATATATATATATATATATATATATATATATATATATATATATATATCCGTGGTACAGATATTGTGCCATCAGAATCATGGCGGAATAAGAAAGCAGGATACGAATAGGAAGAAAAAGAACATGAAACATTTTTCTTCACTATTTTTCACTTACAGTTTTGTAGGTTTTATAATTTTTTATGGGGAAGGAAGTGGAAATTACTGCCACACGCATATATACACATCCGCCATAGATGTCGGTCCTGAGCCATAACTTCCAGAGTTTCCAACCAGCGACATTGTGTATCTGAAATCCCAATCAGGGAATCGAGAACAACCGACGGAGGCCAACTGTTTCGTCAGCTTTCATGTGGCATTCTATGTTGTAGGTTGTTTACCGCACCGTCTCCTCCAGCCCTGTCCAGCAATTGCGAACAAGGCCCGACACGGAAGAAGATGAGCGGGCATGCAAAAAGTACGTGTCCAAGCCACCACAACTGACGCGGCGGGATGAGCTCCTCGACCGAGTGGTTGTCTCCAAGCAAGACACTGTCTAACTACCACATTGGTTACGTGGTGCAGCCACCAGACATGGGTAATGGACCGCAAACAACTGTGTTTTAAGACAGACAGTCGGTGCAAGTCAGCGGTACGAACAGGCCAAGTCTCGCAACAGTACAGCGCGGAGAGTTGCACAATAAACCCGCTCTTTGATGAATAGACGGATGTCATGGCGGCGCAACAAGTGTTTTAGCTTGAAGAGACCGAGGCGAGCTCTTGAGATATGCATTGAAATCTCGGCTCTAACAGCTCCACCAGGTGTGATGCAACTTCCTAGGTTTGTAAGTTCCAGTGTCTCACCAGCAAGAGTGAGTGCAGGTACAGAGATCTGAAAGTCTTGGAAAACAACTTTGCACTCAGATTGGAAAAGCCATCCCATACTCTGACGCTTCAATCGCCAAGTGGTTGAGTGCAAATTGGACGATCTGTGGACCGTCACCCAGCAAGAGTATATCATCAGCGTAATCCTAGTCAACAGCACGGCTACCTGGGGGCAGCTCAATGCCAGCGCTCAGTTAATTTATAAGGACATCCTCAAACACAAAATTGAAAAAGAACGGGGAGTTAGGGCATCCCTGTCGGACTCCACTGGTGACAACAAAGGAAGTCGAAAGTTTGCCATAAGCTCTAACTTTACCCGAGGTCAGACTGCACATAGCACGCAGTACGGAAACAAACATCCCGGGGAGATCATTCTTCAACAAAGTGTCATAATGCAGACCTGTCGAAAGGATCGAAGGCATCACCGATATCCAGAAATACACCAATCACTGGCTTTTGGTACACATGGCGGAGCTCGAGGATCTGGCGGAGTGTAAAAATTTGCTAGATGCAGCCGCGGCTGGGACGGAACCCAGCCTGTTCTTCCCGCTGTGGTGATTCGCGCACTGGGGATAGTCTACGAAGTATGATGGACACCAGATCCGTGCAAACGACTGGAACCAGGCTGAAACCCCCTGTAGTTGGAGTACATTGTGCACAGGCCTTCCTGAAAATGGGGACGACTATTGACTCATCCCAAGATAATGGAACCTCCTCTTTCAACCAGACTTCTGAAATCAAAGCAGTGAGTTTTCGAACTAGCGAATGGCCATCCACTCTAAATAGGGCGGGAGGTAAGCCATCAGAGCCGGGTGCTTTATAGCGCTGCAAAAGGCGGAGTTAATGCCAAATTTCCTAGTGAGAGGGAGGATCTGTAGGGACAAACCCCTCAGCACCAGTAAGCGCTCAAGGGGAAGTAGATGGAGTTGGCGACCAGAAAAACTGCGAGCAAAAGTGTTCAGCCCATCGTTTCAAACGTCGTTGTAGATTGGTGCTTAGTGGACCATCCTCTTCGCAGATTGCATCGCATACATAAGATCGGAAACTTCCGGTGACTCGGAAAAGATGGAAAAGTTTTCTGGTACTACCAGAAAGGATAGCGAGTGCCATCTCTCTAGCACGCTCACACCACCAGGTTTCACCGCCCTTTTGTGGACGCCTGCGCAATTCTCGATCTAGGGATCATCGTTCTTCGCTATAGTCAGAATCGGCCAAGACCAAACAGCGTCTGTCCATCAGCGACAAGGAGACAGCAGTGATCCAGCTTTTTGGCGGGGAGATGGATGACTCTGCAACCATCAATGCTGGCAGATACCAATGCGAATTCAGATCATCATCAGAAGCTGAGGTAAGCAGTGTTGACAGGGAGGCCTGGTATTTGCCTAATGTCGTAGGGCCTTGTAGGTTTTCTACGTTCGGTCGATAGTGCGTACGTCTGTGCAGTCCTCCGAAACGCATGCATAACATAGCGCGAAGCAATGTGTGATCGGAATCCAGACAGGTTGATCAGTACGGGAGGCTACACTATGTTGAGCGCACAGATGCAGCTCATCAGTGGGTAATTTTCCAACTTGAAGGTTCAGATGCGCAGTCAGCACTACAGTGTCCGTGCTTCTTCTGTGACGAAGGAGCTCGTTCAGTTGTTGATAGAGGTTGTCGCTCACCAAATCATCGTTACAGTTTGTGGGGGCGTAAGCAGCGATGACAAACAGACAGCACTTATCCCCGCACAACTTCGAAGCTTTGAGCGAGTCAGCCAATCAGGCGACAGACATCCGACTACTACTGACTGGGATCCAAACAACCAGAACAGCTTTAACCCGAGGACTGTGGGCAATATCAACAACGGCTAGTCCGGCACTCGAAGATGCATCACCATCGGATAGGCGCGAGGAAAAAGCACTACTAGCGTCACCTGAAGGGGTTCGCGAAGCGAGCACAGTGCTCGAATCTTGGAAGCGGGTTTCCGATAAACGGCAGATATCGATCAAGCGCAACCTGTTGATCGATCTGCGTACCTTGAAAGACGATCGGGTGCTCCAAACAGAACCCGAAAAACTAGGCTTGACTGCTTGGTTAAACATGGGTTTGTCGAGGGGATAGGAGTGACGCTCCGCGCTTGCATGTGAGTTGAAACTAGAAGATAAACGCCTACCGAAGAAAGATGGAGAGCCAAGAGTCGGGGGTTGAAAACGGAGGGGGATAAAAATGAAGTCGGGGCGGAGCCAAAAAGGTGAAAAAGCGCAACATGGGAAATATCAAGACGGGAAGGCTCGAGCAGTACCATCCAAACCCCTATCCGACATGATCGATGGAACATTCAATGCAAGAATAAAACTACTTGCGGAAACGGTTGCAGGAGAGCGGAAAGTTCCCCGGCCCATTTGACTCATAGTGATGTAATGTCAGCCTCAAACAGTATATAATGTATACTGGCCCGAAAACACACGCTCGATCCGGAATATATCTTCACGGCCGCGCTGTGATGCGTTAACAACGGGTCGGCTTGAGTTCCACTGAGGTTTCGTATACGCTGCGATAACTAGTTTTCGGACCCAGACTACTGTCGTAGATTATGATATTCCCTGTCTCAAAGTCAGCCAGTTAGCACATATTCTTAAGTGTGTACATGAATTCTTTCCTATCATTGTTGGAAGAGATAACAGGAAATGTACACATTTACCAGGGTCCGTCTCCGTGCTGTATTAGCCGGATTGCCAAAAGTAACTCTGGCTGCTTCAAATGGAACTGAACGCAGTGTTGCTCCCCGCTGCCAGAAACTCAACACCACTAATTGCTGCAGCGAGCAGCAAGCGGAGCACCGCCAGATTGCACACGACCCCAGAGATGCATCCCCCAGGGTAGTGGTGTGGCTACAGGAGACCGGGCCCAAGTACATTGGGCATCACTAGCTTGATTTGGTGTGGTGGTGGTTCAGCTGTTCGCAGCTGCTGCACAATGAAGCCTAGGGAAGAAAGTAGATTAGACAGAGGGTAATGACAAATTAGAAATAAACAGACAGCAAAAATTTCAAGCACAACAATATTCCGTCACATATCGTTAGAACAACGGAAATACGACATATTGTTGCACTAAGGGATAAAATCAAGTGCCACGATTATGAAAGTTCGGAAGATGTGGCTATACAAAATAAGGGTTGTCAGGAAATGGAAACACCTGGCATAACTTAATGGTTGGTGTTCACGGGTTCGAATCCTGAAGGAACTGGTGGATGCGCATTATTTATGAGGTCCAACAGGTGAGAAATTGCAGTCTGGTGCTTTTCCCGGCATATTAAGGACTATCTGGTTAGAAAGTCGCTGCGACGAAGCCTCAATGAAGTAGCAAGGGAAGTACTTGTAGGCGGGATATTTGTGACGCAAATTATTGGAGGTTCTTCACAGTGTCTCTAAATCAGATATCTCTCCTTAATCAGGAATACCGTTTTACTGTCGATTCGCGTTACCGCAACTAGTCAGAAGTGTGCATTTCCAGGTCTAATGGAAACCGAACTCACGGTCTCTCGGTAGCCGGTGGCTTAGGCCACTAGACCATAGGTGATATCGGTAGACTTTAGTGATTCGCAAAACTGACGAATCCCAATGGGACGAAACGGCAGTCTAGTGATTTACAGGATATGTGAGTGGACTTGAAATCAAGCTGAAGGGAGATAGCCGCTAAAACAGAAATCACAGACAGATAGAGGTTGGCATGGATGTCCAGTATTAGAAAAGGCAAAATAGCGTGTTAGGCTCATGGTTAAGACAAATAAACGCTATGTCGAATCCAAAACGCCTATGAGTGGTAGATGAACATCGAAAAGCCACGAGAATTATGGGACTGAACATCACAGTTATAAAGGAAGGCGCCAACAAACGAACAGCACAGTTTCAGCATCACATCAGCGTTTGTACCGAGGCCCAGCTACCATGCAACTGCGAGACCTTGGACAGGCTAAGCAATTACAAGGACACCCAAATCGATGCAGAGTCGGGAATTCGAACTTGGGGCGTCGAGGTTACATCTCGAATGCCTAAAGGTTATGTAGTACAGTGAAAATTTACAAACAAGTGGCGAGTGTATGGATGCTGGCGTTAAGAAAACAAATCACCGTCACTTACACCCAAAGCAAATGCAATGCAATGCATCAGTAGTATGCAGGCACGCAGCACCGATGTTTCGCTGCCGCGCAACTACCACCAGTCGAGATCGCGATAAAGATACTGTGAAGGCCGCCCGGTCCCCTACGCAGGTTTAAAGTCGTGACCTTAGGAGTACAAAGTGTTATGAGGGCTGCTTCCAAACGAATTCATTCCCTTTGTTGGCATTTATGTTCATTAGCTACAACTATATTTTCCCATTTTAGTTCATCATTGATTCTACCTTGACAGCGACGCTCTTTTTCTTTCCGATGTACTACTTGCAATCTCTCCGGACTTTCCCGACCAAGGAGATACATCTTTCATCAATGATTGTTCATCCTCTCACCTCTAGCGTGTCTTGACATTGTGGTTGAATAAAGGACATTAAGAATATAACGCCAGGCATACTTGTGATGCTTAAGGTCGATAGCAAGCACCGAAGCAACATGTATTCTCAATGAATGTCAATTCGAGTGTAGGTCGCTTAGCCTAACTCAAAGAAATCTCGGTGTTAACAGCTGTGTTCAGGTCAGAAATTTTGAAACATGAGGCGCACATGATGCCTTGTCCTCAGCTCACCCGATGGCATTAAAGATGGAGCAACAAAAACTGTGAAAATCGGCTCAAATGGATGCGCGGTACTGCATCTCAATGATCAAAATATCCTATGAATATTCAATCGAAAGTAGTGAGGAATTCATTCCACTGGGAGCATTAAGTCTAGATCCGGAGAGCGCTGTGCAAATATGTAGCGAGTGAGAGACATGAGATAAACGGCGATAAATGAAGCACATCGGCCTTAAAACCTGGAGCCTGAGCACTGTAGACGGCGAGGACACGTGTGTAAACGTGTGTCGATTTGCATATGCCTTATCGCATCCGGATAAAATTCACAAACAAGATTTATGTAGAGTGTGGACTAACGAAGGAACCTAGTCAACTGACAACAATCTAGAAGGATAGCAAGCGAACAATTTGAGGACAGCACCGAACAGAGTGAAGTCAGAGGGGGTGCAGCAATCATTGCAAACGGCGAACAGGTAACCGTTAATAGTCGAGGGTTAAATAAAATAAAAATGAAAGTTGGACGTAAGAGGCAAATGAGGATGCGATACGGAAGATTCACCTAAATAAATTCTGGAAGATCTGAGGTCATGGTGTCACGGTTTAACGAGGTATCTTTGATGGTCAGAGCAATACTGTATGAATGCCACAGTCCATGATGATGGGTGACAAACCAAATGAACTCAATACATAATCTGAAACAATGCGCGGGAAAAAACTCTCATTCGGTTAAAAGACAATAAATAAAAATCTAATAAAAGTGCCGTAAGTGCAGTAGTATTAGATCATGCACAAGGGTTGAACGCTAAACAATGGAGGTTAGAAGAGTGAGTTATCTGGTGTCCAAGAGCCTTGGTGCAAAAAGTATTAAGCAAGAATAAGTGACGGATGAGCGACTAGCATCAAACAATCGCAGACCTGTCCGGTGATACTTATGCGCTTCCAAGGAAGCTGCCGTACACAAACTAGGTAACGGTTCCAAATCAAGTATAAATGGAAACAGAGAAATCCAGTGAGTACGAAGGCGCTGGGAGTTGCCCACCTTGTCCACTCAAAAGTGAATAACAGACGACAGCCGCACCACCCCGTGGCACATCAATATTCTTGGAGAATACGAAATCGAATCGCGTCTGTTAAATAAATCAGGATGACATACACAAAACGCTAAATACGAAGGCAAGGTAGTGGACTGCTACCCAACATATATATATATATATATATATATATATATATATATATATATATTCAACACGGCCAATAGTACAATTGGCATAGTGCCACAACATATGGAAAATATAATAAACATGCGGAGATAGAGGGAAAAACCGATGTTCATGGAAATAGTGAGTCACAACAAGTCCGCCATTGCGCACCATTTCTTGATATATCCGGGAGCGTTTCCAAGTGTTCCAAATCCTTCACACTCCTGCCAGGGAGCCGAGAGCGCCCGATCACGATTAACTTTGAACTTAGCTCCTTCATACTCCTGGCTCAAGTCATACGTTGGCCACCTTGCTTTCGCTTCCAGCCGACTTCTGCGTGCACGAAGACGACACGGCGAGATAAGAGATGAGTAGGCATGCGGAGAACGTACCCAAGCCACTGAAGTCTGCGCAGAGAAATAATGTTGCTCAGTGGCCGGCAAATTCTGTCTGATCGGAAAATCGTTTGTCGAATATCTTCATTCCTAGTGAGATGTTGAAATCATACAAAAGCAACGCTCTGAAGGCAGCGATCATCAAAGCAGACAGCCGCTAAACATCCTTGCGCGAACACGCCGTCTCGCAGCTTTAGAGGAGAACCACTCTCACTGTGGCATTGTAAACTCGGCCCTAAGTAGGACAAATAAACTTCATGGACGTCGTGCCTGGGACACAATAAGGAGGACGAACATGTGCTGTCCTTAGTCTATAAAAAGGTCATCAGCAGTATGCCAGAAAATTGTACCGACGCTTCGCTGCTACGCGACCCCAATCACAGGTCCAGCGTAAGCTGAGAATACCGAGAGGACGTCCGCCCCTATGCGAATAAGAACCAGTGACCTAAGGATTGCAAGCCAGGCACGAAACGCTTTCGGCCACCGGTCGGTAGACGATTTCATTATACGGTTAGCAGACAAACTAGTCCAAATGACACAGATCAATGGACAAATCCGAATGGACACGGGCACTGAAAACACGAGATGTCTGGATCTGGTAACCCATTGCAATGAGGCTGGACCTTACCGTGGTGCGATGGTTTGTGTGCATCAGCGATCCATCGAGCTATGCTAGGTGGTGCTTTTGCACCTTCAGAGAAAATCATACCAGATTGGTCAATGGTTAGAGGCCAGACAACCGCAGCCTCCTGGTCCTCCAGGTTGGGGGTTGGAATGAGGGTGACACCTTATTCCTTAAAACGGACTCCTTGAAGCCCAACGCCAAACCCGCTGCTTTGCGACCAGGTTTTTGAACCAAGGGCTTTGGTTGAGAACCCTAATCGTTCTCCTGTCTAGGCCTGGACAACCTGACAGTATTTTGCCCACGCAATAAACCAAGAGTTTTCCATCTAACATCTTGATGCTCTCGCCACCGCAGAGGATAATCAACAGTGCCCTATCTGCTGCATCGAGCAGGGTGGATAGAGGTTTGGATGCTACTGCTCAAGCCTTCCCGCCTTTTTATTCCCACTCTTACGCTTCATCCCCCTTAAGGGCTCGTTCCAACTTCACTTTTATCCCCCCAGTCTTAAACCGCCCGATTCTTGGCTCTCCCCCAAAATACTTTGATGGGCGTTTATCTTCTAGGTTCAACTCGAATGCAAACAAGGAGCGTCACTCCTGTCCTGTCGGCAGGCCCATGTCCAACCGTGCAGTCCACTCCAGTTTATCGGCTTCTATTTGGCGCTATCGATCCTCCTTCAGATTGACACGCATCAATGTACGCACATTACTACAAATCAGTTAAAAAATAGCACTTGCCTGAACTTTAGAGACCTTCTCCATCGATATCTACTGCTTATCGGAGACCCACCTGCAAGACTCGAGCTCTGTGCTCACCCTGCGATCCCCTTCAGGTGACACTAGCAGTATTTTTTCATTGCGCCTATCCGGTGACGATGCAGCTTCGAGCACCGGCCAAGCTGGTGTTGGCATTGCCCTGACTCCCTCAGCTAAACCTGCTCTGGTTGATTGGATTCCAATCAGTAGCCGGATGTTTGCGGTCCGATTGGCTGGCTCGTTCAACGCTTCGAAGTCGCGCGGGACCAATAGGTGTCTATTCATCATCGCTGCATACGCGCCCAAATACTGTAGCGATGATACGGTGAAAGGCAAATTCTACCGGCAAATGACCGAGCTCCTTCGTCACAGAAGAAGCACGGACACAGTTGCACAGGCTGGAGATCCGAACGCACAATTTGCAAAGTTGTCAACCGGTAAAATGCATCTGGGCGGTCAGCACGGTGTAGCCTCTCGCAATAATAACGGTGAGCGGTTACTTTATTTGTGTGAAGATGCTCGCTTATTTCTTGCGAGCACTAATTTCCGACACAGCACCCGAAGGAGGGTGACTTGGCGCCCACCAGCCTTGGACGCAAATCGATCATATTGCAATCAGTTACCGCTGGAGAGGCTGCATCCAGAATTATCGCTCGATTTGGAGCACATGTGTGAACACCGACCATGCAATGGTATGTGCTGACATGCGGATGCGTTTTGGCGGACGCCCATGACGACGCCATGAGCGCAATGACACCAGCCAACTGACTACGCCAGCTGTAGGGGATGCCTTTCAAACTACGCTAATATGAGTTGAGTAAGGGCTCACTGGAGACAAGTGAAGGTCACTGGTTGCATGTTCACCAGACCTTACTAGCAGCAGCCAAATCCTTATGTGGTAAGCATAATAATCAACATGGACATTGGGTATCTTCACAACCTCTGGAAATTATCGATCCTCGCTGGCATATTCCGGCTGGAAGCGAACACAAACAAATTCGCAAAAAACCTCTAGGCTAAACTCCGTGCTAGCCTGAAGAGAGACCGCGAATCCTGGTGGTCTCATTGTGCGCCAGAGATGGAAGTAGCCGCTGGCCTTGATAACCATGGAAAGCTATTCGGTCTGATACGGAAATTGGGCAGCAGGAGACCTGGTGTTAGTGAAACAATTTGTGATGAGAATGGACAGCCTATCCACAATTTGTCAAAACGTTTGGAACGTTGGGCTGAGCATTTGGAAAAGCAATTTAATCGGCCGAAATGGTTTGATTCCTCACCGGCAAGTGAGTGCCCTGATCCGTGGGCTCTCTTTGGACCCGCCCTCTCGTTCAAAAGCCAAACATAAGATCGGACTGTTGAAGCTAAATAAAGCCGCGGGACCAGATGATCTTCATCCAGCCCGCTTCAAATTCAGGGGCTCTTGTTGATAAGTTACACGAATAACAAGCGAAGCTGTGGGAGTAGGAAATTTTCCCAATCGACTGGAGCCGCTCCGTTATTGTTCCCATCTTCAACGGAGACTCGCGCTCGGAATACGGCAACCAAAAAGGAATCAGTCTGATCTCCATTGCCTCCAAATCACTTGCCACTGTCATCCTTTACAGACTGACTGGCGATCGTGAAAGCCAGATTGCTGAGGAGCAAGCCCGGTTCCGTCGGGGTCATGGCTGCATCGACCACATCACAATTTTGCGTCAGTTTTTGGAGCACCGCCACACAGACTGGCGGCCCATCGTAGTCGTGTTCCTTGACACCAAAGGTTCCCTCGATTTAGTTGATCGAAGTGCCCTTGGGGACTGCCTACTCAGGAAAGGTGTCTCCGAGAAATATGTAAATATTATCCGAGCATTATACGCGCGTAGCTCAGGCAGAGTAAGAGCTTATGGCAAGCTGTCGCTACCATTCAATATCTCTAGCGGTGTGAGACAAGAATACCTGTTGTCACCATTCCGCTTCAAATTCCTTATTGACAAAATCATAGAGATTAAATTTAGAGGACACGACTTGGAATGAGTGGAGCTACTCCCAGGAGAACGACTTCTTGACTTGGAGTATGCAGACGACATTGCCCACATCTGTGACAGCTCCTAGACGTGCCAAGCTGCACTAGACAGATAAGCAATGGCTGTCAGTCGCCTCGGGCTTCGCTTTGCACAATCGAAGTGCAAAGCTATCCTCCAAGATTGGCAGGGATCGCCTCCATGGCTGGACCTAGGTGGGAATCAGCTAGAAGTCGTTCGGAAATTCAACTACCTCGGAAGTTACATCAACGCAATTTGGATCAAAGAGGAGTTCATGAACCACATAGAAAAATCTCGAAATGCTTTCGCTAGTCTTCCCCACCTATGGCAGCGGCGCGAGATCACTCCCGGCCTGAAGGGTAGAGCGCACTATTCAGCCGTGTGTTCGACTCTACTGTACGGTTGCGAAACCTGGCCCCTAAGATCAACGGACATAAAAAGGCTAGTTACGTTCGACCATCGGTGCCTTCGCAATTTAGCTCACATCTGGTGGGAACACCGTGTGAGCAACGAGCGTGTTCGATGCCTTGTTTATGGCACAGGAAAATGAAATGAACCGCTCAGCACCGTCAATCCACGCAACATGCACCGATGGCTGGGCCACGTGTTGCGCATGCCAGCCCACCGACTCCCACGACTTGCGTTCTTTGCTCGCCGGGGATATGGATGGAAGAGGAGGGGTGGCCAAGCGATGACTTGGTCCAGATGAATGAAGGCACTCACTTCGGAGGTGGTCTCCGTTGGAGCGTCACGACTCCCTGAATGGGGTCCAAAAGACGATGAACACGTTTGGATGGATACACTTGCTGACATGGAAAGGAGCCGACCACAGTGGCGTTCGTGCTGTGAGTTTCCTTGTCCCACCCCATCCCACTTAGCCTCCCCATCCAACCACGATCTCATTTCGTAGCGTAATCTAATTTTACATATAATTTTTCTCGCTGGCTAGTAGCCGCCTAGTAGCTTTCTGAAACGATGCCCATCCGTTGCTGGTAGCTCAGCTGGCATTCAACTGTTGTATTTCTATTCTTTTTCTTTTGTGTATTGTGGCTCAGTAACTGAGGTGTTTTATACCTCTGGCTAACGTATACAGTGATGATGATGATAGATGGGGCAATATAAAATCGCCGAAAAACTAATAGTTCACTGCATGCTGACGCAACTGTGCCATGTGAAGTATTCATGCTCATCTGCAGAAAAAAAGACGGTGACGGCAAACAGATTATGGTCACCTATTAGGTGACTGAAAACAAATTTAGCGACCGACTGCAAATGAATTCCACGTATTAGCAAAAGAGAAGAGGCTAGTTTATCCCGTAGGTACCCCATCTGAAAGCAGACATCATGGTACATGGTACAGTGAGCGATCACGAAAGTGATGAAAATGTCGTGGACCATTTCTCCACAATATGTGTAGGCGGTTGTGTATGATAAACAAACTATGGCCCACAGACCGAAGTGTGGTAGATCGAGCTTTCGGCACTCACGTTGTCGTAACAGTGATAACAATCTCAACAATGATAAATGGTGTTGAAAGCGATAAAGAACAGCTTAAAAAGAGAATCAAATTTAACGGAGAGGAAACGGGGGGAAGTCCCTTTCAGATGGGAACATTAGTGTTAGCTGTAATATAACCAAGCGATGCTGGAAAAGTATCTTATGTTATGATACGGATAGTAGTAACCGTGAGAATGACAGGCATCAGCGCGAGTCGAAATTTAAACGTTATTTTTTGGAGCACGTTTGTCGTGCAACCGACTGAGTTGAGCAACGCCAAACGACAAAAAGTTTAGAAAGACGTGCGCAGCCAAGAGGCATACGAAATATGATGTGTTTGAAAATGTCGGATACATTAGGGGTGACTGAAATCCTTCGGGGTATTTGTTATGGGAATTCCTTTTGTGAATACGGACAGGGACTGATACGCCTCATGAAAGATTAATCTGCTTACCAATCCAAACACACATGAAAAACCGAAGGAGTTCACAACAACTGCATTTCACCCATCATTAGATGGAACCGTAAGGAAACTGTCGTGGCACTAATGTTTAGGAAGTTGTAAGGCGTGAATCTCCTTTCGAATCCTTGTCTCAGGAGAATCTATGGGGACAGCCAAGCCCTATGTGATGGTAAGCGAAAAATCAAAAGAGATCGTGTTGGGTACGTACACGACAGAGCGAAGTGGTCCAACCAACGATCAAAGTGGCTATCGAGATGGGTGATGTTTGTCGTTCAGAGTTAGACTATTCGACTGATAGCACGCGATTCACAACCAGTGGCTTTGATGAAGTAAAACAACCTGCGTCTAGTTTCAACGGACGCGAAGGCTGCTACCTCCGTGGTTTGTTTTGGATACTAGAATTCACCAGCACAAAGCTATGACTTCAGCTGATGAGAAACGAACCGGCGGTTTTCAAGGTGATCCACACAAGTGGATACAGACACTCGACAGGTGGGTGGTTCCCCAAGTTTAGTCGAGACCTAACCGTTAGCAATGTAGCGAATGAGGCTGTAGCAGGACAAACCTGTAGAGCGTATACAATGCTGTATTGGATCATGTACCGAGCGTCTGGAATGGGATAATCAATCGCTGTTGTGATTTCGAGTCAATTTGATCTAGACCTCGATCATCATGATGAATGAGAGAACGTAGGACTCGCAGATCTATGCGGTCTATTGATCGATGGGACTGCAATCAGCCAGTACATGCATGGATCAAGTCCAGGCTCCGAAGATTTTCACTATTTCGGGCCAAACAAAAACAAAACCGGTCCTGAAATGCAGTATCAGGAGAAGCAATACCGAAATTCGCTACTTAGCTAACCATGTTTGTGTCCATCAGCTGAACTTCAGCAGGCACCAATGGAGAAATTCACTCTGATTCGTAAACAATGCCATCTTATTTTCAGTAGGGTAACCAAGAGTTGAAACGTCTTTATGTAAGTCACATCGAAATTACTAAGATGAAAGACTCGTTGTTGTGCTACTGCCAAGGTGCCACAAGACAAAGTGCCGTTCATGTGAAACCTCTAAGAAATCATGATCCCGGAGTCGCGTCGACATGGCGAGACCAATCAACAACCGGAATTCCCTTATGGTGATCGACATGAACATATAATGAAACGGATAACGACTAGTGGAACTGGATCAAGAGTGCGGCGGAATTTCAGCACGCTCGATTGTCAAAAGGCATTCGTGACACATGTGTTCACACATGTGGTGCAGTGGCTTTGTTTTCGTTATTCCACTCTGTTTGAAATTAAACCGCTGAAGTTCGGTACACACACATGAGTTTATGTGCATCCGATGCAAGCCGACAAGCTCTCCTCACCCGTGTCCATCTTTCGGATCTGGCCACTAGAGTGCGACAAACCGCATAAATTAGATATTATTGAGTTTTGTGCTGTAACACAAGCAAGCGCAAAAGGTTCTCGATGCAAAAAGGTTCACAAGATTATCCCTGGAAGAGTACATTAGAGGAATCTGAGGCCATTTCGACAATCCCATAAACAGTCGTGCTCCTAGCCGTTAGAAGCTGTTACGAGCAAACAGTAACTAATGTCATGGCCACTGCCTGCATTTCGATAGCAAAGCACTTGAAATCCACACATCAACCGTCTTCGTCTTGTCTCTCGCTGTGACCTGAAAGTTAACCTCAGCTTCACTCATGTTTCTATGTTGGACTGCATACGTGACAAGATTTGAAACAAAGGCATTCGGCCAATCAATCAAAGCGAAGCGATGCAATCATCGGACTTCGTCAATCTACGTCGGAATTAAAAACAGTTCTAGCCCAACCAAAAGCGCGTAAATAAAAACAATAAGGTTTCATCGCGTAACGCACGAATACATCGCGATCGCTAAGGACGGCCTCGAAAGTTAGATCAATGTCGAGGAGATGAACCTTCCTTGTGTGACTCATTTGGCCAGACTCCTATCAAAAGTGGAAACAATGCGCATTTCGTTTTCGCTGAGGCCGTTGATCTTCACTCTGGGAAACTTGTTCTCTAATGCCACTTCAGATGATTTTTTCGTTTGAGACACATTAGTCTTTCTCTCCATCCTTGGCAAAAGCAATCCGAGCCTTGGAGACGTGCAAAGAGACCTCATCCGTTAAACCATTAGCGCTGACGCAGCTTCCGAAGTAAACGAACTTGTCCACCACTTCCAATGAATGACCTAGAAGTGTAAGATCAGGAGTAATGCCTAGACAGACGTGCAGGAAAACTTTGCATTATGATGGTGCGAAGGTCATTCCAAACTGGGAGACGGACATCTCTAACCTATACAGGACATTTTGGGCGGCCTGTGAGGAAGCGCAGATTACGGCGATATCGTCTGCATACTCCAAATCTCGAAGTCGGTCCCCCGGAAGCAGCTCGAATCCGCTGGGATCGCAGTTTTCCAGAGCACTCTCCAAGATATCGTCTACAGCGAAAGTTAACAAGAAGGGGGATGCAGGAAAAGCCTGTCTCACACCGCTGGTGATACCAAAGAGGGGCGAAAGTCCGTCGTACACCCGCACTCTGTCCGGGATTTGAGTAGATGGCCTGAAGTAGGGTGACATACTTCTCGGGCACACCGCTACATAGTAGACAACTTCAGAGAGCAGCTCTGTCGATTGAGTCAAACGCAGCTCGTATGTCTAAGAAGATAACGATCGTTGGCTGGCAAAATGTTTCACGACGCTCGAGTATTTGGCGGAGTGCAAAGATGTGATCGATTCAACTCAGACCTGAGCGGGACCCAGCTTGCTCTTCACGTATGCTCTGTTCGCGTAACCAGGCTGTCTCCAAAGAAGCAGAGTTGCGAGCACATTGGAAGCAACACAGATGAGACTAATCACTCTGCAGTTGGTGCAGTCAGTTCGGACATCATTATGAAGACAGACACAATATCCGTTAGGCTAAAATCAGCTGGGATGACTGCAGTGACCCAGAATTTATGGAGAAATTAATTCATGAACAAGTGATGGGCCGCAATTTTTGAAAAATGCCGGAGGAAGTTCATCTGGGACAGGGGTTTTGTAGCGCTTTAAGAGGCGAAGCTCATGGGCAATCTCAGTCTTGAATGGTGGTAAAAGCGTCTACACACCAGGACCAGAATGGAAAATCACTCGTGCTGCTGGAAAACTAAACTGCTGCTCGAAGTGCTCAGCCAAACGCTCGAGTCGGCGTTTACGACAGCAGATTGGCTCACCATTGGTTCCACATAAAACTACGCTTACAATCAGCATTTTGCCGCTAGCAGACCGGATCAGGAGGAAAAGCTTACGGGAAATCCCTAAGGTGGCCGTTTGTTTCGGATGAGTACTTTACGACGTATTGGTAAATGATGAAACGTGGAGGCAACACCAAAACCAGTTACGTCTAAGGCACGCGAACTCAGTGCAGGATTTCAGTCACCGACCAATTCCGCTAGACATACTGCTGGACACTTGTGCTACTCCATCCACGAATACCATAAATCACACTCCATCGATAGAAAAGAGAGATGTCAACCTTCACCAACGTCCATGGTCAGATCGAGTCCGATGTCCAGTAAAGCCACTGCAGTTGAACCGAAGAAAGCAAAGCCACCAATGGACAGCCTTGAAAACGGGAGGAGTTGTAAAGGTTAATCTTCCGTGAGTGACTCATTTTGCCAGACTCCCATCAAAAGTGGAAATAATGCGCATTTCGTTTTCGCTGAGGCCGTTGATGTTCATCCTGGGAAACTTGTTCTCTAATGCCACTTCAGATCACTTTTTCGTTTTAGACACTTACATCATCAGTCTGAAGTAATTCCAATACATAAAATATCTGGCGACGGGGGTGTTAGTTTACTCTCGCCAACCATGGCTGTCAACGCAGACTTGATGCAGATGACGCAATCCAAAAGTAATCTAGTGGAGATGCTGGTCGCAGAATTCTTCACTATGGGTTCGTCTTCTTCCGCAGAATTAACATCAGTGGATCAGAGCTCCAAAAACATGGCTGATTTCCAGTATGATCCGCACGCTAGCGTGACGCACTAGTCACGGTACAAGCGGTACGAGGATGCCTTCTCAGATGTAATGGCTAACTGGGATGAGGAGACCAAAGTCCGTCTACTTTTCCGGAAATCGGGCCCAGCAGAACATGTCCGACGCTTCTGTCACTTACGCCAGCCTCCTCGAGCGTGAGTGTGGCTGTGTTAAGCTCAGAGCTCTTAGTGAAGATCAGTTTCGATGCCTAATCTTTGTCTGTGGTCTCCAGTCACAACGAGATGCAGGTCTGCGAACCAGATTACTGGCTAAGATCGATTCGGAACCCGACATTACGCTGGCACAACTGGTGCACGAACGCAAAGGCTACTCAATCTGAAACCCGATTCTGAAATGATGCAGCAAAAGGAGAGACCTGGTCTTACGCCCATGGTTGCTGCTACCCAGTCCAAGCAGAAATAACCATCGCCGCCCACCAGTGCTAGCCACGCCAGTCCGAAAAAACTCCAATACGCTTGTCGCTACTGTCCATGGCACTACCACAAGTTTTGCCCCTCTAGATAACAGCGTTGCTGACGGTATTACGTAGTCGGAAATCAAGAAGGTTTCTGTCAGCCACCGTCACTTAACAATCCCAAGTTCCTAAGTCTCGCAAACGACGAATTTCTAAAACGATTGGAAGATCATCTCGATTATTCGCCACATTCCAACCTAATGCCGCCCACAATCGGAAATAAGTCTTAGGTTCATATCAATGGACATCCAGTTCGTCTTCAACTGGACACGGCCTCTGATATGACCCATTTCACGAAGAGACTCTGACGTGCTCCTTGTAGTCCTACGGTAGAACCATCCAGTCGGACAGCCACCAGCACTTGTGGTGGCTCAGCGCAGTTGACTGGACGGCTACAATGCTCAGTATCCTTCCGCTAAAACACCATCTAGCCAGTCTGTCACGTTTCCGATTCTACTCTCGACTTTCTTAGACTAGATCGGCTTGAATCTCTTGTGCTCATGGATCTGACGATTCGTTACATCTGCGACCTATGGCCATCCAACATCGTACCCTCGCACCTGATACAGTAAATCACCCATCAGTTCTCCGACGTTTTTAAGGAAGACTTGGTCTCTGCAGACGCACTAAGATCACGTTTCAAGTACCAGCCAATAGCCAAGCTGTCTTCCGCCTGAAGAGACCGGTATCTTACGCTGCCCTGCCGATTGTCCATTAGGAGCTTAGGCGTCTGTAAGAAATTGGAGTCTTTCAGTCTGTCCCATATTCCGCCTGGGTCGCTCCTATTCTTGTGATCAAGAAGGCTAATGGATCTGTTCGTATATGCGCCGATTTTTCAACTGGCCTTAATTTTGTCCTGGAATCTAATTGTTACCCGTGTCCAGTCCCAGAGGATTTATTTACCATACTTAATGGTGCCACGTGCTTTGCTAAGTTAGATATGGCGGAAGCGTACCTGCAAATTGAAGTGGCATCTGAATTCCGTGAACTCCTTACGATTAATACCAAACGAGGGCTTCTCCAATACCCTAGGCTTCCAGTGGGTGTCAAAACCGCCCCAACAATCTTCCAACAAGTGGCTGATACCACGATTGCTGGTCTACCAGGTGGAGTGGCATACCTGGACGATATTTTCATAATGGGCAGGTCAACGGAAGAGCTCCGAGATCGCATGGTCGCTGTCTTCAACTGCATCCAGGAATATGGTTCCTATCTCCGAGTCGAGAAATACCACTTCTTCCGTCGATAAAGTACCTCTGCTTCATCTTCGACACCGACGGTCGTCACCCAGATCATGAAAACATCCGAGCAATTCAGCAGATACCTGTTCGGAGGGACATCTCCACACTACGGTCTTCCTTTGGATTGATCATACACTACAGTTCATTCCTGCCGGCCATGCACAATCTCCGGGCTCCACCGAACCGCCACTTGCAAAAAGAGGCAAAATGGGCCGTGTGCGCAGAATGTGAAGCTGCATATGTAAAAAAATAAGTCGTTGCACAGCTCTGACCTGCTGCTGACACATTACGATCCAAAGATGTCTAGTGTGGTCGCAGCAGATGCGTGCAATTACGGTGTAGGCCCCGTCATTTCCATCTTTTCGCAGATGGTTCTGTAAAGGCTATCTCTCACGTCTCGCGTACACACATCAGCTGAGAAAAATTACAGCTAAATTGAAAAATGACTTGGCTATTGATTTTGCTGCGAAGAAATTTCACAAGTTTCTGTGTGTCCGACACTTCATGCTGCTCATGGACCACAAACTGTTGCTTTGGATCTTTGAAGCCAAGAAGAGTATCCCTATATACTCTGCCAATCGTCTTCAACGTTGGGCAACAATCCTCTTAGGGTACGATTTTACCATTCAGTACCGACGCACCGAGGATTTCGGACAAACCGATGCTCTATCTTGCCTGAGCAGCAACCATTGGTCACCTGATGGGGACGTGGTGATTGCGGCTACATGCGTCGAGGAGGAGGTCCGTCAACAACTCTCAGATGGAGTCAGCGCGATTCCAGTTACCACTGCCGGCGTTCAACACGCAACCTCGTGTGATCCTGTTCTTCAACGTGCCATTTCTTCCACCCGGACGCACAAGCCTACGGAAAAACTCGCGGGTGAACTGCATCAGCTTTTCTGTCGTCGCGAATCACTGTCCGTTGTTAATTCTTGCTTTATGTTCGCCGAGCGAGTGCGGGTACCAGCCGCTCTCCGAGCAGCTATGCACCGTGAGTTTCACTCTGGTTATCCGCGTATCAGCAGAATGACCATTGCATGTGGTTACGTCTATTGGCCCGGTATGGATGAAGACATACAGCAAGTAGTCCGTATGCTCTAAGTGTCAGCAAACCGCCAAACTACCAGCCAGGCAAGAACCAATTCCGTGGCAACCACCTCGAGATGCATGGTCCCCGCTTCACCTGGATTTCGCTCGCCCACTCAACGGAATGTCGTACCTTGTCGTCGTCTACATCTACTCCAAGTGGCCAAACGTGGTAGCGCTCAGTACAGCGACCACAAATAACACGACTTCCGCCCTTCGAAACATCCCCAACCATCAGAGACTGGCAGACGCGATTGTTACAGAGAATGGATTCTAATTCACTTCAGCACAACTTGCGGATTTCTGTTCACGTCTAAACATCAAACACATGCGGGCCACGCGTTATCACCCTCAATCGATCGGTCAAGCTGAGCGCTTCGTCGATACCTTCAACCGAGTGCACTTGAAGTTGCGTGGGGGGGGGGGACTACCGATGAGATACTACAAGCTTTCTTGCTTATGTATCGAACTATTCCTAGCTCAGCGACGCTCGATGGCCGTTCTCCAGCCAAAGCTTTGATGGGCCGCAAACTGTGTATAGTGCATGATGCCCTCAGACTGAGAAGCGAACCATCTCTGCCTTCCGCAACTAAAGATCATCGTGCATTCAGGGCTGGAACACCCGTATACGCTCGGGATTACAGACGTGGGCACAACAAATGCATTGAAGCCGCGGTTATCGCTCGTCGAAGACGAGGACTTTATGATGTATCGGTAAATGATGAAAAGTGGAGGCAACACCAAAACCAGTTACGTCTAAGGCACGCGAACTCAGTGCAGGATTTCAGTCACCGACCAATTCCGCTAGACATACTGCTGGACACTTGTGCTACTCCATCCACGAATACCATATATCACACTCAATCGATAGAAAAGAGAGATGTCATCCTTCACCAGCGTCCATGGTCAGATCGAGTCCGATGTCCAGTAAAGCCACTGCAGTTGAACCGAAGAAAGCAGAGCCACCAATAGACAGCGTTGAAAAGGGGAGGAGTTGTGGAGGTTAATCTTCCTTGAGTGACTCATTTTGCCAGACTCCTATCAAAAGTGGAAACAATGCGCATTTCGTTTTCGCTGATGCCGTTGATGTTCATCCTGGGAAACTTGTTCTCTAATGACATTTCACATGACTTTTCTGTTTTGGACACTTACATTAGTCTTTCTCTAAATCTTTCCAGCCGTTGCACTTTTGATCTTCCAAACAATACTTCTGCCAGTTGGGCGGCTGTTAATCGTCGATTTGTTTCGGAATTAAACTTCCAGTTTGAAAGTCTACATTTTGCTTTGGACTGTTGCAGTCGTTGCGAAGCGCGGCATTTGAGTGGTTGTTTGAAAGCGATTCCAATAGATAACACTCACAGTGCAATTAACATACCTCAACTATGTTCTTTTGAAAGCTATCTCGATCTGCCCTTTCATATAGCATTATCAGCCTTTTTCTAATTCTGAGATACTTTGGCCCCAGCGAGTCCAAGCCTCAATCGACAAAATAGTGTTCCTTACACCACTCGAAAGAGGTCGATAAAGTGTGACACTCTGAAGGAACTACATGACTGTAGTGCTACAAATGTCCACTTTTCAAAACTCATGGATAATGATCAACTCCAGGGAAACCCAACTCTGAAATGAAAAAGATTGTGGCCATCATTGAATTACTCAAAGGTCACCAGGCTTCGTTGGATTACCCAGCAGAGAAGCTTCATCTGGTCCAAGTGAAAAAAGTATGACGATGAGTACGATAGCTTTTAATGTTCAGGAGAGATTTAGTTTGGGGAAAGTAAAAAATTGCAAAACTAAAGACCCGTAACATTTTTTGAAACCGACTATAAATGTCTGCGAGTGAAAAAACCCAAAACAATGCTGGTCGATCGTCTGCAAACTGTCAAGTGTAGAATGCATGTACCAATTCCTCAATATACAAATCACAAGAGCCCAACAATACGAGTTCTAAAGGCTATTGCTTAAACATGATCGGAAAAGATGCAAAAGATACCAGTGATCTTTCATCAATGGCTGCGAAAGAAAAGGCCGGAGGTGTCAAGAATCCTGACAAAAATCCGAAGAGAAGGTGTACCACATGGGCTAGCCAGGTAAGTCAAAGTGGATCTGGACAATTGATACTGTATGGAATGGACCTAGAGCCGCATGATTCCTTGCGACTGCTGAACAGTGAAGATACCCCAAGTCAATGTCAGCAGCATCATTAATACACGTTAGCCGAGTAAGAAAAACACACCTCAGCTAATGTGTCGCAATACAAAAAGGTAAAGCATTAAGCAATGTTGGCTTCAAGGCTATACAACAGTTACGTAATGTTACTATCACATTTGTGATCGTTGTTGGAAGGCGAAGTTAAAGAGAAGGGGATGCAGAAAAATTCACAACACAAAGGCCATTGAAATCGACTCTTCGTCATGTCGGCAAGAGTATCCAGCCAAAGGTGTTCATCAGCTTTCGGTCCCCAGCCAGGCAGTCACGAAACACCAATCGACGCCAAGTTCGAAGTGAAGGAGTTCATTCCTATTGAGCAAGTCACCGCTTAGCTTCACTTCCTCATTTTCCATACAAACCCCCAGCGCGCAAACAACGCACGTCGCATGAGTCGGGGGGCTCACATGCGTAATACGTGGCCTAGCCATCAGAAGCTGATGCGTGAAATAACGGCGATTAGCAGTACACGCGTTCTTCCTGCTCCAAATACGCGGCTCTGATGACGGCCATTGCTCATGCGATTCTCCCACCAGACATGAGCTAATCTGTGAAGGTAACGATGATCGAACGTAACTAGCTCATTTATTTATGTCGACTTGAGGGGTTAGGTTCCGCAACCGTACAGGTGGGTTGCACGGACGGATGCATTGTAAACGCTGTCCTTCAGAGTGAGAGTAATATCACGCCGGCGCAAAAGATAGGAGACTAGCAAAATCGCATCAAGCTTTAGCTATACAGTTTGTGATTTCATCTTTTGTCCCACTAACGCTGAAATAGTTGTCCAGAAACTTGAATTTCTCGATGACTTCAAGATGATCACCGTAAAAAGTCAGTACAGAGGTGGGTCTTTGCCAAACTTGGAAAAGAACTGTACATTTCGGTGGTGCAAAGCATGGCCCGAAATGACTGACAGCCAGTGCTCATTTATCCAGTGCAACTTAGCACGTTCGAGAGTTGTCAAAAATGAGCACAATGTTGTCGGCATATTCCAAGTCAGAAATTAGCTCCATACGTCCATACTCATGCCCGGCGAATGTCGTTTCCAGGAATTCATAAACGGCGAAGTATAAGAGGAAAGGTGACAGCGGGCAACCTTGTCTTACAAAGCTGGAGACATTAAATGGTGGTGAAACCTTTCAGTACACCCACAATCTGCCCGAGGTACGCGCGTATAGCGTTCGAATAAAATTCACATATAGTTCGGGCACAACATTTTTGAGTACAAAGTGTAAAAGGGCACATCGATCCACCGAATAAAAGGTCAGTTTTATGTCTAAGAGCACGACCGCGGTGGGCTGCCAATATATGTTACGGTGCTCCAACAACTGACATAATATCAACGTGTGATCAATGCAGCCTCGATTTCGAAAAAAGCGGCCTGATTCTCGCGCATCTGCCTTTCACAAATGTCACTTAGTCTATGGAGAACGACAGAGGCAAGCAACCTAGAGGAAATGGAGACCAGACTGATTCCCTGCATAACTGCCGCATTGTGAACGGGAGCACCCCTAAAAATTGGAACTAAGACTATAGTGTGTAGGGACAGTCTCTTACTCCCATCGATTCACCAATAAGTTAGTTAAATAGCCCGGAAGAGCAGGTCTCCTAAATTTGAAGAGAGTTGAATGTAGTGCATCTCCTCAAGCGGTCTTGTTTAATTATGTATATGATTTTGCGGCGTCCGTATCCGGATTTGCCTGTCACTGTGACATTTATGTGGACAGTCACAGGACGCCTGCGCCTACAGAGGGATAATGGGTAGCTTGCGCTGCACCACCCACAGCTCCAACCACACACCCCATATCCAGTGTAAACCCGAAGGAATAAGACCGGGAGGCATGTGGATGGGAGCCACGTTTCATCAACGGAGCCGGCCCACAATCCTTCAACAAGCAGAACGAAAGGATTCCGGCCTAATTGCGAAATCATACATAACAGACGTACACAAGGCAGTGGCTGGACCGTAGCCCGTTCCACACAGGTTGCATGGAACCACTCTATGAGCCTAGTACCGTCACGAGGACGGTGCACTCCGTCCCCTCCAGCGACGACCAACTGTCTCTTGGAGCCAGTATGGACGAGGTAGTGGGTATTAGACAGGTAGGCACCTTGTCAACATGTACATCAGGCGCGTCCACACAGGGGAGCTCAAGCAACATCTACTTCTGAAATGCAAGATTACTCATCACGCAGGCAAATGTACCACATACGCCGCCTTATTAGCCTGGATTAGTATATATATATATATATATAACACCAGCCATTGTACTCGCTTCTTGTTGATTTCATCAAGGCATTCGATACGATGAACCAAGAGGCATTGTGGCTGGTGTTGGGTTAGGTACTCTGATTCACAATGAGGAGCGCCATATGACTTTTTGGGCGCTGCCATTTCGAGAGCAGTTCATTTGTCCCCGTGATTCTGGACCTTTACCTAATTAGTTCATGCCGGCTGAGCCATGGATGGTTAGTTTCGAGACACCGTCGGAGACCGAGGTCCGAAACGCGATTGTATCCCTCAATCGTTTTCGTGCTACTGGTCCGGATTCCCTCCCACATCCACTATATAATAATGGGGGTGAGTTCCTCTGCATTGCACTAACCTAATTTTCGAGCATTCCTGGGACGAGAGAGCGTGTGCACTACTTGTAGTGAATCGATTATGGTGGCAATCCCACCAACTGTGCTAACCACGGGGGTGTTAGTCTAACTCCAGTTGTACTCAAATTATTACACTGCGTCCGGGAAATGTCTACCGATTGTGATGGACCCACCGTAAATTGCCGCACATTGCGCGCATTGAGAAAACCCAAAGGAATTCTAACGTTAGTCCGCATATCCAGTCGGATCTCACACGATGTACCGACGCACACAATCGCGGTTCTGTCTATCACAAATTCCTCGATACTGCATGTTTCTCCGCAACGAGGCGCAGACTATCCACATGCGAACGACTGCTACATCCTGGCCTGTGTTTACAGTCAAACGTTTCGTGGAAAGCTGGATGCCTGTGGGCCCTGTACTGGCCGGTGTTTAGCCGTAGCACTGAAGTAACCGTTACCTACAAGGTCTACTGTGGTAAAAACTGGATATCGCATTGGCTGATGAACGTACACGTGATGCACAACTGTCGCACACCAGAGCAATAAGTTTTCGAAGTGCCCGTATTTGTATCAAAGGTAATGTTAAAACACAGTTATGGTGGGCACGCCGGTAGACTGAAAACATGCTTCCAAAAAACCACTGTAGGAAAAAAGGCAGCACTTCAAACTAGGCCTTTCACCTTAGGAATAATAACGACTTGGTAGAGGGGTAGTCTCTAGGTCTTCGCATTTTGCTTTCCTGTTAAGTGAACCAAGTTCTACCTAGAATTCCTCTTTCCCAAATAACCTAGGATACTTAAAGATTACCCGATTGTTTCAGTTCAGTTCAGCGCAGTTGATAAACCATGATCCGGGCACCAAAGTGCAGTGGATGCAGTTGAAACGACTCGCGTCGCCAGACTGGTAATAAGGAATAATGATAAGTAAATGCGGTTATACTTAAATATGGTATTAGCAGAATTGAAGCAAGAACGAGGTGCATGAAGCTAATCATTGAAGTATGAACAGTTAAACGCGAGAGAGCGAATGCAGGGCGGCACTGACTTCGACAAGGCACCACATCCTATAGTGTCTCTAACCATTGGTTTGGACTACATCTAGGCCCCCAAGTCACGAAGACAGCAAGTACCTGACTGACCAATCATGCCCCTATGCCACGTCATCGATTGAACACCTCGTGGTTTCGCCCAACTTGGCGCAACGAGGGCGTATAATGCTCGCCGAGGAAGGCGGTTAACTAGTGTACGGAGTATATGACCTAATTAACGTTAGCGATTTAATTTCAACAGACACTGAAATGAGGCTTTTGAGGGTTTCTTGCCAAATACCAACTGGCAAACCTCAGCATTGCTCACCCTGTGTTCCGGCCATATCGAATCCCGGAAATAGGGAGCTGACAAAAGAACTGTCTCCACCTTGTCTGCAGACTGAAGGGCTACTTGAGATTGTCTTGGTTACCCATAGAGAGCTGAGTTAGCGTGGCGGACAATGAGAACCAATCTGGCCAGTTTAAGCGGGATTCATATTTCCTGACACATTTGTTCCCACTGTTTCAGATCGTCCGATAACTGGCCCATGACTGAGCTTGCTTTCGACTCAGACACATTAAAACATATTAACTTTAGCGAGTTATGCTGCTTTATGATGTTCACAATTATAAAGTAGGGTGTGATTTCTTTCCCTAGCAGTGTGTTACTCTGCGTTCTCTGTGTTGCAGTAGCTTTTGTGCTATTGTTAGCGATCTTCGAGGCGGTTACCGATGTGACCATCCGCTAACGTTTGCCTTCTTGCGCAGCGACAATAGACATGTGTGTTGTCAGGCTTTCATCGGCGGCGGATTAGCGTGCATGCAATGGTTCAGTGTGCGACACAGTTTCACTTCTGGGAACAACTGCTGCAGCCACGGTTGGGGTAACGGCGATAGGCTGGACGCGATCATACACCAGGTTGTTGAAGTACCTGCTTGACCAAGTCTCTCGGTCATCTGGGTATCCACTTACAAACGTAGACATGACGGAGCAAAATATGAATCACTGAGGTTGCATAGACTAGGTGCATTGACACGGATCGGTAAACTGCATGGTACCCAAATGGACGCTTCTGCTACAAGCAAGAAGCTCCGTATACATTTGCACCATGACCTATAACTAATTTGTCTATAAAAGACGTATCGGAAACCCCAATAATCTTTGTTCATCGCAATCAGCCGACAATTCAGATATGTCGACCAGCTACTTATCATTATTCCTTATTACCATTCTGGCGACGCGAGTACGTTTCAACTGCATCCACTTGCACTTGGTGCCGGATCATGGTTTATCAACTGCGCTGAACTGAACTGAAACAATCGGGTAATCTTTAAGTAACCTAGGTACTAGGTGATTTGGGAAAGAGGGAATTCTAGTAGAACTTGGTTCACTTAACAGGAAAGCACAATGCGAAGACCCAAGAGACTACCCCTCTACCAAGCGTTATTATCCTAAGGTGTAAGGCCTAGTTTGAAGTGCTGCCTTTTTCCTACATGTTTTTTTGGAAGCATGTTTTTTCAGTCTACCGGCGTGCCCCACCATAACTGTGTTTTAGACATATACCTTTGATACAAAAAGACGGGCACTCTGGTATATATACGTTATGCTACTGGGTGCGAACAGTTGTGCATCACGTGTACGGTTCGTCAAGCCAATGCGATTAGTCCAGTTTTTACCCACAGTAGCCCTTGTAAGGTAACGGTTACTTCATGCCCAGCGAGCACACAAACACCGGCCAGTACCGAGTCCCACAGGCATCCAGCTTACCACAACGAAACGTTTGACTGTAAACCCAGGCCAGGATGTATCATCGTTCGCCTAAGTGGAATATCTGCGCCTCGTTGCGGTGCAACATGCAGTATCAGGAATGTTGTGATAGACAGAACCCGATTGTGTGCGTTCGGTACATCGTGTGATATCCGAACTGGATATGCTGACTACCGTTAGAATTCCTTGGGTATTCTCAATTCGCGCAATGTGCGGCAATTTACGTGGTCCATCACAAACGATAGACGCTTTCCCGACAGCACAGTATCCTTAATTCTCGTTCGTCGCCTCGCCTGTGGAAAACGGGGATCCCGTATTAGGGAGGCGCGGGCGTGTTTTTGTTTCTGACCGAGCCATTAAAGATCCAATTTAGTCTGTGGCCGGTGCTGGAACTGCGCTAAGCATACCCTATACGCTAATAGCGGTGTTCATTTGATTATTAAAGAGCGTCATTCGATTCAGCCGATCGATGCAATCTGTTCGAAATGCACGAACATTTGTTCACTTGATGTATGTGAAAATTTTACGTCTGGTGTGTCTCATCCACAACAGTCCGCATTACGATCTGCGGTAACCTCTTGGTGCCTTTTCAACAACTAGTGGCGTTGTCAGCGTGTCCGTTTCCCCCGTTTTGTTCATTTTCCTTCTGGACTGCATCATGGAGTGTTCCTTCCGGATTGTCACATGCGGCGATGAGGAACTGCCTGGTAAAACTAGTTAGACTATGAATCCCGGTTAGTATCGTCTAGCATTTTAACCCTGAATAGAATCTCTAAGTGGTCCCCGTTATTTGCTGTACCGCTTCGCGCCCTACGAAATGCAGTGTAGCTACGGAACCACCAACCACCTTGTCGACTCTGACCCTTGATGGGGAGAACTCGAGGTATTTTATCACTTTCACACCCTCTTCGCAGCTGTATCGGCAACGACCAGACATATAAGAGCTGAAGTGCGGTCCACCCATGGAAAAGCCCGAACTGCTTTTTGTATCTGCACATTTTGGACGACAGAAGGGAGATACTCTCCGTTTGAAAGGTCGTGTATTCAAGGCCACCAGCGAGGGCCGTTTCTGCATATGTGGAGTGAGACCTGGCCCCTCCTATCTAGACCTTAGGCGACAGAGCGAGTTTCTGCTCATCGATGTTTGCGTACCATTGCTGTGTCGGGTGGAACCACGTGTCCGCACAATTATGTGCGTAATCGAGTGTAGGCAATTGTACCCAAGCAAATTCCTTAGAACATCAGATAGATTTATCACTGAATAAGTATGCATTGGCTTGGCACCGTACTCACTATTCCCGGTGAAATGCTCCCCGAGAGGACCTTGTTTGTTTTCCAGATGTAGGTAATACGCAAGGCTCAATTGTACAAAAATTTGACTAGGCATGGGGAAAAGAAGTCACTGACGACCAAACCTTGGTGCCGTCGGTCCGTTTTGCCTTCGATGGCTGGAGTACCACCTGTGCCGCTTTGCGCTTGGCTTGAGACATTAGGGTTGTGGCTCGCATGCGACAGCAGGGCGCGCTGCATCGCCTCTTAGCCGGACTACCTATTTGAAGTGTGTGTTGTTGAGTTATCTGCGATGTAATGGCTGACTATGACGCGGAGCAGTGAAAGCCGCGAGGAAGCGTCCTCGCCGATTCCGGCAATGTTGCACGATAGTCAGCAGTTTTGCGATGGTATGTTGTTGATAGTGTAGGCGCCCTGACCCCGAGTGTTGTTTAGTGCAATGAAGTTTCACCGTAGTCTTCCCTTCTCTCCTTCTTATTGTTCTTCGTTCCTTAATCTTTATTTTTGCATCGTAGCGAAGCCATTAGTTCACATGACTGAGATGTAAAGCTGTTGGTAGTGATTCAACGCGCGCACAGACTGCTCTGGTATTCAGGAATAAATTCTCGTTATCTTTCTAATTACTTAATTTCCAATCCCGCATTTCAACTCTCATGTCGAAGTGGCCCACCAATTTTCAGTGAATAAATGAGGTTGATTAGTTTATTACTGATGGGAATCCGTCCGAAAGTAGTTTCATAACTGAATGCCTTTGTGCCTGCTGTACGCCCATCTTGAGCGGTCCCGAATTGTGCATGGCTCACTGGGCATCGATCAGTTAGATCGCGACTGAGAAGCAATTCCCCTAGGCACTGAATTTCAGCTTTGAAGACTGCTGAATATACAGCTTGACAGTGCAAGATAGGGCGAATAAACGCTGCTGTAATTTCTTTATCTGTGTTACTGTAGGATCAGAGTCCGTTGCAGTTGTTTAATTGAATTCACTAATAGGCTTGGCCACGTTTTGACCACCGGTGCTTACGAGGTAGGATTGCTCCATCTAGGGGGAACATTGTGTGAGCAATGCTGAGGACCGCCAGTTTGGTTTTTGCACGAAATCTTTGGTGCCTCGCTCGATATTATATAAATCTTAATCGCTTGCGTAGCTAGTTATGTCCATCCGTATTTGCCCGTTGATCGGCTTCCTCGGCATTCATTATAGGCCGTTGACCACACCACTTTGGTGAACCGCGAGGTGGCCATTTTGGTGACGTGGCATAGAAGCTGAAGAAATTAGACATGAGAGCCTTTGGTTCGGCTGGTGCGTGCCGTCTTCCTGATGAGTGCGTCGGACGGTCCACACCAAATGGTAGGACACGATAACAGATCTGCCGGCAGTCACGCAGTCTCTGTCGTCCTGCAGCGGCTATCTTCATCTGGTGGTTAAGTATCGTTCCATTCATCTTGGTCTAACGTATTTCCTTTTGCTTCCATTTTCTGCCTTTCTTTGTACCCCACTACCTACCTGGTCTTTCCTTGATGTTTAATGTTATGTAGGAGTCGTGGGAACTGGATCCACGCCACTTGCTCGGATCATGCCCCCCTTGATCAGTCAAAACTGAATAAACTGATTTTCAGCGTGTCGTTAACGCTCTGAAACGAAGACTGATAGGGAGTCTCACCGAATCGGCCGATGATGGCAAGGGACTGAGAGATTGGAGAAAGCCAGTGCTATTGGAACAGCTCAGCGCGAGTGCTGTTTTAACTCCACCAGTATCAACTCCAACTGAATTCTATCAGTTAGTGAGTGACAGTAGCTAAGAAAGCTAAACGGTTGATCCATCTTATCTGCGACAACGTAACCCGTATGGTCGAAATCCTCGACATCATCATACACGATAGCTAGAGGTGGGGAACACCTCAGCTACTGTGCCGCAATACACAAAAAAAAGAAGAGAAAAAGCAACTGGTACAAGCCGGCTGAGCTACCGGTAACGAATGGGCATCGTTCCGGTAAGCTAACAGCCCGCTACTGTGTATCAAAAAAATTATTACGCCAAAATTATATAGGCTAAAGTAGTGGAGATCGTGGTTGGAGGGGGTAGGCTAAGAGGGATGGGGAGTGGGACATAGGATACTCACAGCACGAACGCACGGAGGTCGGCTCTAGCATCACAAGTGGTTGTCAACCAAACGTGTTCATCGTCTTTCAGGACTCCAACCCAGGGGGACCAGGACGCTTCAACCGTGGCCAGTCTCAGAGTGAGGGCGTTCATTCTTCTCGACCAAGTCATCGCTTGGGCCACCCCTCCTCTTTCTCCAGTTGGATCCACACGCCTGGAGCGCAACACAACACCACGTCGCGGGAGTCGGTGGGGCTTGGGACATGCAGTAACACGTGGCCGAGCCATGCGGAGCCTGATGACGTGAAAAACGGTGCTGAGCGCTTCATTTCCTTTTCCTCTGCCGTAAACAAAGCGTCGAACACGCTCGTTGCTAACTCGGTGTTCCCACCAGATGTGAGCTAAATTGCGAAGGTCCCGGTGGTAGAATGTAACTAGCCTCTTTATGTCGGCTGATCTAAGGGGCCAGGTTTTGCAACCGTACAGTAGGGTCGGACCTACTGCTGCATTAACGACTTTATCCTTCATGACAAGAGTAATGTTTCGCCGGTGCCACAAGTTACGAAGGTTAGCAAAACGCCTACAGATTTTGCTATATCGTTCGTGATCTCAACTTTAATCCCACGGGCGCTGATACAACTTCCCAGGTAGTTACAATTTTGAAAGATTTCTAGCTGGTTTCCACTAAGGGTCAGCGAGTGAGGCGGTCCAGGCCAACATTGTAGGAAAGTTTTACACTTCGATGGTGCATAGTAAAGCGCGCAGCGGCTGAAGGCCAGTGCTAATCTGTTCGGTGCTGCTTGGCACGTTTGGGAGATGTTACAGATTATGGCAATATCATCAGCATATTCCAAGTCAAGAAGTCTTTCTCCTGGGAGCAGATCCACATATTTTAAGTCGTATACTGTGAACGCGATTTTCATGCCTTCTTCAATAGCGAAGTTGAAGAGGAAAGAGGACAGCGGGCATCCTTGTCTCACACAGCTAGAGATATTAAATGGCGACGAAAATTGCCGTAAACCCTCACACAGCCTGAGCTACGCGCATATAATGATCGGATAATATTTACATAAATCTCAGGTACGCCTTTCCTAAGTAGACAGTCCCAAAGTGCACGTTAATTTACCGAATCGAATTCATCTTTGATATCGAGGAACACGACAACGGTGGGCCGCGAATATGTGTGACGGTGCTCCAACAACTGACGCAAAGTGAAGGTATGGTCAATACAGCCACGACCTCGACGAAACCCCGCTTGCTCTTCACGAATATGGCTTTCACTAGTGCCAGTCAGTCTGTGAAGGATGACAGCCAAGCAATTTTAAGGCAATGGAAAACAGATTGATTCCTCCATGTTTGCCCCATTCCGATCGTGAGCCTCCCTTGAAAATTGAGACTATGACGGAACAGCTCCATTCGGTTGAAAGTTTTCCGCTTCCACATTTTTACTAGTAACTCATTTAAACAATCCACAAGAGCAAGCCCCCAGAAGTTGATGAGGGCTGGAGGTAGGTCATTTGGTCTCGCGGCTTTGTATAACTTCAACAGTGCCATTTCACGTTTGACTTCCGAGCGAGAGGGTGGATCCAAAGGGACAGCCCACGAAACAGGGCAATCAGTGGCCGGCAAGAAATCTAAGAGTTCCGACTGATAAAATTCCCTTTCAAACTGCTCACTCCAACGATCCAAGCGTTTTGGAAACTTGTGGATAGGCTGTCCACTCTCGTCACGTATAGTTTCACTAACACCAGGACTTATGCTGCCCGTTTCCCGTATCAGCCGGAATAATTTACGATGGTTACCAAGGGCAGCGGCCGTTTCCATCTCTGAAGCACGATGAGACCAAAAGGATTCGCGGTCTCTCTTCAGGCTAGTACAGATACAGCCCGGAGCTTTTTGCAAGGTTCATTATGTTCGCTTCCATCGGACTATGCGGCTAGCAACGATTAAGTTCCAGATGCTGTGTGGAGACCCAATTCCATGTTGGCGAGTTGTTTTAACTAATGATGATTTTCTTCCTTCAAGTAAGGCATGGTGAACATGCTGGTCGGAAGTTTGTGCCCCCAACAAATCAGCGAACATTTTGACACAATTGAAGTAACCGCTCGCCGATATCATTACGGGAAGTTGCGCGATGTTGATCGCCCAGACGCAGCTCTCAGTATACGTTTTCCAACTTGAGCGTTCAGATACGCAGCTAACACTACAGTGTCCGTGCTTCTTCTGTGGCGAAGGCGCTTCTTCATTTGACGATATAAATTGTCTTATACCGAGTCATCCCTACCATTTTTGTGGGGGGTTGTAAACAATGGTGACGAATAGACACCTATTAGACCCCGCTCCACTTCGAAGTTATGAACGAGCCCAGTCAGCTCGGGCCGCACATATACCGGCTACTGATGGATTCCAACCAACCAGAGCAGGTTCAGCCAAGGGGGACTCGGAGCAAAACCAACACTGCCTTGGGCGGTACTACTCGAAGCTGCACCATCTCCGGTGTTGACGCAGGGAGGAAACCACTGTTAGGGTTACCTTAAGTGGATCGCATAGTGAGAACAGAGCTTGGGTCTTGTAAACGGGTTTCTGATTGGTAGCAGTAATCGATCGCGTGTTTCTGTAATGTCCGGGCAACTGCTCCGTATCAACCAATCTGTAACGATGTGCGTACGTTGCAACATGATAATCTGAGGGCGGATCGGGAGCTTTAGATAAAGTCTGATGAACTGGGTTTGACCGCTTGGTTAGTCATGCGCAAGGGTGACACTCCGCGTTGTCATGTGACTTGAAACTAGAAGATAAACACCCATCAATGCATGGTGGGGTGCCAAGAATTGTGGGGTCAACAACGGAGTGGGGGGGACAAAAGTAAAGTTGGATCGTAATGATAATGATGTAAGAGCATATGCGGGGAAATCAAAAGACGGGGAAGTTTAAGCAGTAGGATCCGAACCCCTATCTCCCTGCTCGGTGCAGCAGTTAATGCACCGATGGTTATATACATACATATATATATATATATATATGTATATCTGTATATATATATATATCTGTATATATATATATATATCATAAACAGCAGCATATCAGACATTTGAACTGAAGCCTCGCTGCCATTCAACCATGAGGACCTATGAAATAAATAATATAAAGAGGGAGAGAAGAGGGACTTATCTGAATACATTAATGCCCCAAACAAACATTCAGGGTCAAGGCGCCTACACCTTGTGTAGACAACATGCCGTCACAAACAGCTGGCTATCGTGCAAAGATAAGGCGGCATCGGCGAGACAGCTTCCTTGCGGCTTTTACTGCTCCGCGTCATAATCAGTCATTACCCAGCGGATAACTCAGCACCAAACACACTTTAAACAGGCAATCCGACTAGGAGACGGCAGCAGACGCGCCACTGGTGTCTACTGCGAGCCATGTCCTGTAAATTCTCAAGCCAAGCACAAGGCGAGTCACGTGGACTCCAGCCCGGAAGGTGAGACGGACCAAAGGCACCCAGTTTAGTCGTCAGTGGCTTCATTTGCCGCTGCCAAGTCAACTTCTGTCCACCTCGAGCCTTGCGCCACCCTACATCTGGCAGACTGAACAAGGCCCTCTGAGGTAAGCGGTGACCAGGCATGCGTAGCACGTGCCCGAGCCAACGCAACTTATTCAGTGCTATCTGTTGTTCTAGGGAGCTAGCATGATTATCACCACCTAGTACTCGCCTACGCACATCATCGTTGCGGACACGCTGGTGCCATCCGACTCCAGTAATGCTTCGCAGACAACGGTGATCAAAGACTTGAAGGTGCCTCAGATCTTCAGACCGAAGGGGCTAAGTTTCACTACCATAGAGCAGAATGGCCCTCACTGTGGCCTTGTATACACGGCCTTTCAGACGGAGGGAAACTCCCTTCTGTCGCCAAAGATGCCGCACGTTCAAGAAGGCAGCTCTGGCTTTTGCAATGCGTGAGCTCACGTCAGTTTCTATGCGCCCATCAGTGCTGATGCAGCTGCCAAGATAAGTGAATTGATCAACCACCTCGAGTTCCTCGTTAGCAAGCGTCAAGGGGTCATCAAGTGGCTGGTGGTCCTGCAGTAACACTTTGCACTTTGAAAGTGCGAAGTGCATACCAAATAACGGGATCACTCTGGACAGGCTATTCAGGGTTGATTGTGCCGCCCCAACATTGTCGAAAAGCAAGACGATATCGTCCGCATAATCTAGATCAACAAACCTTTCACCAGGCAGCACTACAACGCCTACATCGTGAGATTCCGCAATCGAACACTCCATGATAGAATCTACGACGAAATTGAACAAAAATGGGGAAATCGGACAACCCTGACGAACGCCACTTGTAGTCGAAAAGCTATCTGAAGGGAAAGCGTAGACCCTGAAGAGGCCTGTAGTGTTCGAGTATAGAGCACGAAGGATGTTCACATATTTCGAGGGAACACCTTTCCGCGCAAGTATGTTGAACAGAATCGATCGGTCAACTGAATAGAACGCACTCTTGAAATCGAGGAACACAGCTATTGTCGGTCTGCGGTATGCGTGGCGCTACTCTAGCACCTGCCGCAAAGTGAATATATGGTCTATACAGCCAGGTCCTGGGCGAAAACCGGTCTGCTCTTCCCTAATCCGAGATTCCCGTTCTGCAGTAAGGCGACGAACGAGAATCGAGGCCAGTAATTTTGTCACAACTGGCGTTAGGCTAATACCCCTGTGGTTAGAATAGTCTGTGCGACTGCCCTTTTTGTATATTGCCACTATAATCGATTCGCTCCAATTAGCCGGCACACTCTCTTCCTACCAGATACATTTGAATAAGGAGGTCAGTGCCCTGCAGAAGACCTCACCTCCATCTTTAAATAGTGCAGATGGGAGGGAATCCGGGCCAGCGGCACGAAAACGATTGAGGGCTGTGATCGCGTTTCGGACCTCGGCCTCCGACGGAGGCTCTAAACTAACCGTCCATGGCTCGTACTGCATCACCTGAGAAGGCAGAGGTCCGGGAGCAGGGAGCCAGCTGAACTGATCTTGAAAGTGTTCAGCCCAACGAGCCATTCGGCGCTCCTTATTGTGTATCAGCGCACCCGCGCTGTCTCTGATTGTCTCACCGACGCCTGGTTTTCTGGGACCAGTGGTGCGGATTAGCTGGAAGAGCTTCCGGTAATTGCCTACTGGTCCTGTCTCCTCCATTTCTTGAGCCCGACTGGTCCACCAGGCTTCCTTGTCAGCACGTAGGCTCCGCTTTAGTTCACGCCTAATAGCTCGTATGGTCAAATTGTGTTCACAACTAGCCGGGAGGTGTCTTCTAGCTTCCAACAGGTTCACGGACCTCTCGGATATCCAGTGACTGGTGCGGTGACGATGGATAGTGCCACAAGCAGATGCTCCTGCGTCGTGCATGGCGGCCGAGATCCTATTCCACTGAAGCTCAGTGTCATTAGGACAAGACAGCGAGAGTTCGGTATACAGTGCTTCTTGATAGGCTTGCCTTACCGAGGACTGAGACAATTTCTCCGTTGCCATTCGTAGGGGACGCTTGGTGCGCCTCCCGGTAAAGTTCATGGAGAAACGACAGCGTACCAAGGCATGGTCAGAGTCGACACAGGTACTCCAGTACGAGCGGCAATCCAGAATGGAACCACGCCACCTGTAACTTATGGCTATGTGGTCAATTTGGGTCCATCGCTGACCAGCTACAGGTGGACGCCAAGTGGCACTTCGGCGCCCACTGTGTCTAAAAGCAGTGATACTAAGAAACAACTGGTGCTCCGCACACAGTTGCAGCAGACGCTCGCCGTTGTCAGTCCGTTCGGAGTTATGTCCATAACTACCACCCAGCTGAGCTTCTGGAGAGCTCAGGCGCCCTACTTGTGCGTTCATATCCCCTGCAAGTACTATAATATCTGAACTGGTAGCACTGCGTAGTAGCGCGCTCAGTTCGTGATAGAATGTGTCCTTGACTGCATTAGAACTGCAGTCGATGGGAGCATAAACGGAAATCACAAACAGCGCTTTTTACTACTTCGTGAATCAATCTTAGCTGATGTCGTCAAACGGGCAGCCCATAAACGGTTGCTCACCGGAATCCAATCAACCAACGATGGCTCAGCCTTGGAGCTGAGAATGATACCTACACCAGCTTGACCCGTGAGTGCCGCATCTGCGTCTCCAGATGTGTGCAACCAATAACGAGAGGAGAAGCCGGGTGCAGTCAATTCAATAATCCCGTTAGGGTCATTGATCTTAGTTTCGGACACGCAACACACATCAATACCCAGTGTGCCCAAGGTGCGTGCGAGTGCAGCCTGTTGATCTGTTTGCCTTAGAGTGCGAACGTTGAATGTCGCCATGGAAACGGGATAGCGTGGCCTTATAAGGGACATTCGCCGATAGGCGTCCGATAGGTGCTGCAGATGGTTCTACTCCAGTGGCACTTCGGTTGCTGTCAGTTAAGCTGGATTATAGAAGGAAGGTTAGTAATGGGGGTCGTGATGGAAGTAAGAGAACAAGGTGGAAAAGAAAGAAGGTAGGCGCCAGCGGTAGCATGTTTTCGCTTATCCGCCCTGCTGTATGTAGCAGATAAGGCGACTCTTGATAATCTGCGCGACGGCCGATGAATGGATGAAGTTTATGTTTGAAGAAAATGTCATGGTTGTATGTGGGCTGAGATACTGCCAGGGCGCCCAGACCTAGACAGGAGGACGATTAGGGTCCTCATCCAAAGCCTTTGGCTCGAAAGCCTGTCCGCAAGGCAGCGGGGAGGTGCAAATTGGTCCCTTCGCAGCTTAGCTCATATCTGGTGGGAACACCGTTTGAGCGAAGAGGATGTTCGACGCGTTATGGTACAGGAAGAAGAAGCGAACCGCTCAACACCAGTAGATCAAGCACTAGTCTTCCATGGGTGAGCCACGTGTTGCGTATGCCGGCACGCTGACTCCCGAGACGTGTGCTGTTTCCGCGCCGGACGTCTGGATGGAAGGGAAGGAGAGGAGACCAACCGATGGCTTGGTCGAGAAAATGAAAACGCTAACGTCGACGTTGGCGTCGGTTGTTGTATGCCGACTGTCTGGATGAGGTCCAAAGGAAGATGGACACGTTTAGCTGAACACACTTGCTGTAATGGCGAAGAGCCGAGCACAGTGGTGCTTGTGGTGCGAATTTCCTTTTCCATCTCCCTACGAACGGGGGCCTCCCTTGAAAATTGGAACTGACGGAGTGGCTCCAGTCCGTCGGGACAGTCTCCAACCCTAATAGACTTACTAATATCACGCAGCCATTTCCCTTCATAAATTTTATGAGAGCGAGAACGAACAATATTTTTGCGGGATAAATTGAATTCAGAGTATTTCGTGTCTTCTCATTCAGCTGCTTACAGGCAATTCGTGGAAAGAAGAAAGGAAGGCAATTGAAAAGGAAGGCAATAGGAAATCAATAAAACACTGAGAAAATCAGGGTCATCGCCTACGTCTCACCAGGGCAAGGCAAGACTGGCCACAAGGTCGACCTGTATGCAAAGGTTAGGTTTTATTCGCCGGAAGGTGGAGGCTTCAGCGAAACGAAACAAGCTCGCGTTGTTTTGTCTGCTGATAACCTTGAATGCGTCACGTTGGTTCTCGCAAAATGTGCAATCAAGCAGACGCTGAGGGACTGAGGTGGAAGGAAGTTTAGGGCCACTAGTTGCCAGGTTCCGTAAAACATGCTCTATGCTCCTAGCTGATAGCCTCTCGGTTCGGCCAATGTACATGCTACAGCAAGTATGGGTGAATTGGTAAACATATGAGGCGGTAAGCTGAGAGTGAGGTTTATCCAAGTTACATCTTCTTGGTTTGATGTAACAACACGAGCTCAGCTGCGTAGTAGTACCTTTGTATGGCTTGGCGTAAGCGGTAGCACAATCGTCTATCTTTCTGTCCCCCTTTTTATGGTAGCGTGGTGAAGCCCATTTTCTTTGGGACATCCATTCGCTTTTCTTGCTTAGCAACCTCGTTCGCATACTTGGCAATAAATTTATTCGGATAGCCGTTATTGCGTAGGTTAGACTCGATGTATTGTAACTCAGCCTCGACTGACGCTTCAGAGCATATTCAGTGTGCTCTAACAAAACAAGTTCGAACTAGGGATCGTTTATGGTTCATTGGACAGTAACCGTTGAAATGTAGGTATTGTCCGGTCCAGCTCGGTTTCCGGTAAATTGATCTTATGAGTGAACCATCTTCCCTTACTTAAGTGCAACGTCAATAAAATGAAACGAATCATCTGATTCACTTTCGATAGTGAACTTGATATTAGGATGGCATCTATGTAACGTTTCCAAAAGGACTTTCGCTTGCTGGACAGTGTCAACTGCAACAAAAGTGTCGTCGATAAACCTTGTGTAAAAGTGTGTTGCTCCAATGACTTCGCGTAATAAGTTACTCTCCAGAGAAACCATAAAATTGCTAGCTAGAATCGGTCCGAGAGGGTTACCCATCGCAACGCCTTTCATTTGACGATGCATATTCCCATCAAAGCAAAATTGGACGTTTTTCGAACAAATGCTGAGTAAGGTCTTCAATCAATGTGCAGTCAGGCCGGCTTTGTCCGCATGCATACATACGATGTTCAAGGTCTCATCCAAAAGAACGTTCGCGAAAAGGGAATAAACATCAAAAAATAACATGTGCTTATCTTGAACATTCAGGTGTCGTACTTAGTCAACCAACTCAAGTATCTTTTAGACTGTGCACCGCTAGCTCAGAACGTACAGCCTCGAGTCGCTTTGCCAACCATCGTGACAGTTTCTGGTGCGGCACAGCAACCATTGAAAGAATAGGACGCTGTGGAAAACCTTCTTTTCTTAGTTTTGGCAATCCATACATACGATGAAGTCTTGAGCCTCGGGGACGAAGTACCGCCATAGTTTTTGCGTCGATTAGTCCCTTCTTATTTAATGTTCGTAGCTCACGCACTACCAACTTCTCTACATTTTCCGTTCTGTCTTTCCCTGTCAGATCTCTAACGAATCTACCCTCATTTGTGAGCACCGATTGCACTCTTTGAATATAATCATGTTTACTCATAAGGACAACTCCAGAGGCCTTGTCAGGTCTCAGTAACACAACATTCTTACTTCGGCGTAGCTGTTGCAATTGCATTCCTTTACTCGTTCCAAGATTTGTCTGTAAGCGGCTGAATGAGGAAACACGAAATAATCTAAATTCTGGTTGCTCGTTCTTGCTCTCTTATGATTTATTAACAAGTTAAGGAAGTCGTCCAAGAGCAGGTCACCCAAATTTGAAGACCGGCAGGATGAACTTCATCTGCTCCGACGGCGTTGTTCAATTTCAGCCGTTTGAGCACACGTTCAATTTCTGTGCATGGCAGCATATCCAACAGGACAGCTCAAGGAGTATGGCGCACAGTGGCCGATGCAGAAACCGGCAACTCTGTCGGATTAAATAGCTTTTCTTACTGTTTGGCCCAACGCTCCAAGCGCTTTGACAAGCTGCGGATCGCAGCCCACCTTTATCTCATATGGTCTCGCTAACGCTAGGTTATCTGCTGACCGATTCGCGTATCAGACGGAATAACTTCCGATGGTACCAACAGCAGCGGATGTCTCCGTTTCCGAGGCACGACGAGACCACCAGGATTCGCGGTCTTTTTTCAGGCTAGCAAATAGTTTCGCCCTGAGAGCTTTGCGAGTCTCATTGCACTCGCTTCCACACGGTCATCGCAATGAGGCTGGACCTTACCGTGGTGTGATGGTTTGCGTGCTTCAGCGATCCATTGAGCTACGCTGGGTGGTGCTTGTTTGCATCTTCAGAGCCACACCTACTAGATTGGTTAATGGTTAGAGGCCAGACAAACTTGGTCTCCTGGCACTCCAGGTTAAGGGTTGAAATGAGAATGGCTCCTTATTCCTTAAAACGGACTCCTTATAGCCCACTGTCAAACCCGCTGCCCCCATACCTCGGCTTGGGCAACTGCGTAGTATCTCACCATCTAAAGAAACCATGGTTTTCTGTGTTGTGTTCGGTTTTCTTTTTATGACAACTATGGCTTAATTTGATTTCTAGGGTTATTGATGACGCTTTGTCTTTTTCTAGGCTGGTGCAAATATATATATAGGGTGGCGCACGAAATGTCATCCAATTTGTTTTGTTCATTACACATGTAATCCTATAGATAAAATGTTGAAAACTCGTATTAGTATATTTGGTTTCTGGAAAATCCGGTAGATGTCACGAGAAGTCAGTATGAAATATTTTCATGGCGCCAAACACAAGTTTCAAGATGGCGCATAAGCACAAATTGAGTGTTAAACAGGTGAAAATTGCAAGGTTTTTACATAAGCAAGTTTTAAAGTGACACAAAGACGTTTTCGTGCAGACTTTCGTACAAAATGGACTCCATGGAAACAGACTATGCAGAAATTGTATCGTCAATTAAAAACAACTGGCTTTGTGGTTGAGAAGAATCGACGGTGCAGACCAAATGTCCGCAGGCCTGGAAACATGATAGCAGCTCGTTTTGCTTTGACACAAAGACCCAGAAAATCAAGAAGGAGGACGGATGCTGCGTTAGGAATACCTCGTCGGTCCATACAAAGGATTCTGTATTCTGATCTTCAAATGTTTCCATACAAGATAACATTTGTCCATAAATTAACAGCAGAGAACAAGCAACGAAGACATCAGTTCGCTTCATGGTTAGCGCAAGAGGATCACGATCTGTACAACTCGTGATTTAATGACGAGGCATATTTTTTAAATAGTGCAGTGAGTAAGCAAATGTTCGTTTCTGGGCAAATGAACATCCTTACATTCTGCACGAAAGAGAAAATAATGGAGAAAAGGTCAGTGTATAGGCAGCAATTTCAACCCATGCAATCGTTGGACCATTTTTCTTTGATGGGACGATAAACAAAGATCGATATAAGGACAGGTTGGAAAACAGGCTTACTCCAGAACTCTTGGCAACAGGCCTCCCATTACAAACTCAATGATTCATGCAAGACAGAGTCCGATCACACACTGCAAAAGTTGTTATTGATTACCTGTATGACGATTATGATCCGCGAGATATGTCACCGCGGTTTCCTGAGTGTCACCAAGGTGGGATACAGTGGCCCCGCATAGCCCTAACATCAATCCAAGTGATTTGTTCTTGTAGTTACACTTGAAAGATAATGTCTTCGCAAGAAAGCCTGCAAGTGCGCCTTAACCCAGGGCTCTCATTATGCAGTTGTGCCGTCTAATCTCAAAAGACTTTGGTAGGAAGGTTGGGACAAATGAAAAGGGCCGCTTGCAGGAGGTTCAGAAACAAAATGGTGATCTCATTAAACACGTACAACATTTAAACAAATTTATATGCTCATACAACTACTTTTGTACTGATTTTGTAATATTATGACGAGGAATACATGTTAAATGAATAAAATAAATGGCATGACATCTCGAGCGCCATTATCTAGATATATTTATTTCAGTATGTACTTATTTAGTTAGTTAGTTAGTTAGGCGAGAGAGCCTAGGAGGCGTTGAGCCTGGGGGTGACTAGACACTGACACATGGTCTACCCACTGCTGCTATTGTTGTGCTACAGGCTTATGTCCTGGACGCCTCCTCGTGCCGACCGCTGGTTGGAAGTTGGATTATGCCAATCTCCCTGCTAAGATCCAGGACACCAATCCGCATGAGTCAGTGAACTGAGCATGTGCTAGACCCGATGCCTTCCGGGTTTACATCACTCGTAGTCGTACGTTCGACTCTACTGTACGGTTGTGAAACCTCGCCCCTTAGATCAGCGGACATAAAGAGACTAGTTACGTTCGATCACCAGTGCCTTCGCAATATACCTCATATCTGGTGGGGACACCGCGTAAGCAACGAGCGTGTTCGACGCCTTGTTTAAGGCACAGAAAAAGGAAATAAACCGCTCAGCACCGTCATTTCACGCACCAGGCTCCGATGGCTCGGCCACGTGTTACGCATGCAAGCCCACCGACTCCCTCGACGTGCGTTGTTGGTGCGCCCGGAGTGTGGATGGACGAAGAGGAGAGGTGGCCAAGCGATGACTTGGTCCAGAGGAATGAAGGCCCTCACTACGAAGCTGACCTCAGCTGGAGCGCCTCGGTTCCCTGATTGGGGTCCGAAAGACTATGAACACGTTTGGCTGGATACACTTTTTGATATGGCTAGGAGCCGACCTCAGTGGTGTTCGTGATATGAGTTTCTTTGTCCCACCCCATCCCTCTTAGCCTTCCCCTCCAACCACGATCTCATTATTTCGCATGTTGCAAATTTGCACAGTAAATTATTTTTAGTTCTGCTGCATAGCAGCCGGTAGGTAGCTAACCGAAACGATGCCCATCTGTTACCGGTAGCTCAGCTGGCTTGCACATGATGCACTTTATTCCCTTTTTTCTTTTATGTATTGCGGCACAGTAACTGACGTGTTTCTTACCTCTAGCTAGCGTGTATAGTTTGTGTGTGTGCACATTTAATCGGAGGATTTAGCTGAGGATCCGAGTCGTTCTCCTGTCAGGTGGGGGCGCCCTACCAGTTACTAGTCCATCCTCTTCGGAGGTTAGGAAGTGGTCGATGGTCCACTTCCCGCAAAACCTAGCCATGTAAAACAACAGATCTACGGGTCATAAGCTCACAGCTCGATTGGCGTAGAGCACGAGCGCCACGCATGGTCTCTGACGGTGGGAGGGCACGTCCGGGTGTTCATTGGTTTGCTACTGCCCCCTCAAGCCAGGCAACCCCTGGTCAAAATGGTGCAAACCCGCCAAAATCAATCTGCGTCTGGTCGTGGTCGCAGGTACGTATCCTATTACGGTCACAAAACATATAGGAATTGTTCCAATACCTCCAAGGCTGCGTGTGACGGACCTCAAGCAGATCCCAGTCTGTCTTTGCAATCACATTCCCGAGCTGGGTATGCTCCCCACTGCCTTGTGGATGACGCTATTGAGCTAAAGGCTTCGGGCGGAGTCCCTCAAGCAAAGCTCCGAATCACCCACTGCTTTGTGGCTCAGGCTATTGAGCCAAAGACTCCGTGCGGAGTCCCTCAAACAAACCTCATAAGCACAACCGCCACCTCGCGTGCAAGTGCCCACCAATGCAATCGTATGCCTGCGCGCAAGGCACTCAGTATCGGGCGCTGGAATTTGCGCACACTACCGGAACGGAATTCCAGTGCTCGCACCAGACATGAGCTAAGCTGCGCAGGCAGTGATGATCGAACGTGACGAGCCTGTTTAGGTCTATCAAGCTGACCATCGGGCGCGCAAACTGTAAGCGGCCTGATTAGTTTGATGAGAACAATGTGACGATTGGCGCATTGGTGTGTGAGAAGAATGCAGCATTTGCTGCACATGTGGCAGACCCTAGTGACTTGGGGAAGAGTAGTCAGTTTCGCAAACTTCGACGGCGACTGACCCGAGAGCTCCGTCGCATTACAAATGCATGGTGGACGGAGAAGCCGAAGCAGATGGAATGCTACGCCGAATGCCGCCAACACAAGGAATTCTTTGACTCCTTGAAGGCGGTGTATGGACCGAGATTGGAGCCGCTGAGGATGCCGATCGACGGTAGCTCAGGCGCTACCTGCACACAGACTGCAGATCTGGCGAAAACACTTTGACTGCCTCTTGAACAACTGTTCAGACAGACTGACCTACTTTGAACGGCCTGAAACAGCAAGATGTGAAGGCGAGCATGACGGACGCACCGACAATGGATGTGACACAGAGAGCACTTGCTCAGCTGCAAAACGACAAGTGTGCGGCGCCGACAGGATCCCGCCTAAACTATTGAAACACGGCGGACCTGCGTTGGTCACTACGCTGCGCCATTTGGTGCAACGCATGTGGATTGAGGAGGAGGTGCTTCCTGAGCTGAAGGATGCTCTTGTGCTACCACTGTGCAAGGCCAAAGGGAGCAAGCAATGTTGCACGAATTATCGTGGCATCTACTTTCTGAGTTGTGTGCGCAAAGTGATTGCCCGAATCCTGCGCAACCGCCTCGTCAGTCAGGTTGTGGAACAGAAAGTGGCGCAAGAGCAACGTGGATACCGTTCGGGTCGCTACACTATATATATGGTGTTTGCGGCACGTCAGTTGCAGAAGTGCAGAGAACGACACCAGCCGTTGTACTCGATTTTTATTGATTTCACCAAGTCAGTTGATACGGTGAACCGCGAGGCATTGTGGCTGGCGTTGGGTATGTTTGGTTGTCCACGTCAGTTTGTAAGTTTAATTGAATGTCTGCACAGTGGTATGCGGGCAAGGGTGCAGCTGAGTGGAGAGATCTCGGATGACTTTGTATTTGTCTCTGGTGTGAAGCAAGGCTGTCTTAGCTCCTGCCCTGTTTAATATGTATACCTTCATGCAATGTTGTCCTGTGCTTTTGATGCCGCTTCTGCTTCTGGTGTTCGTGTAGAGCACCGTATTGATGGTGAGTTGCTGAACAGCCGTCGTTTCGGTGCGAGAACACTAATCTATGAGACAACTATCCGTATGTTGCTGTGTGCTGACAACTGTGCGTTGTTTGCACACAGTGCGGACGAGTTTTAGCACATGACTGGTGCTCCGGCTTCGACAGCGGCCAACTTCGGGCTCACCAAAAACACAAACAAGACTGTTTTTCTTTGCAAGCCTTCACTCCGAATGGAGTCCGTGGGCCACTCTCAAATCCAGAAGCCTGAGAAAGTGTTGGAAACCACTTCGAAATTTTGCTACCTTGGGAGAGTAATAACAACCAACCAGTAGATGACGTGCAAGCTGCTCAGCCGCGTATCGAAGGCGGCTGCTGCTTTTGGCAACCCGGAATGCCGTGTGTAGAACAATCACCAGCTCACTGTTGGGACAAAGCTGTTGGTATATAAGTCTATGGTGCGGTCCATTCTTCCATACGGCAGTGAAACCTGGACGCCTTATCGGGAGGACGTCAGATATCTGGAGCGCCTTCATTAACAGTGTCTGCGCCGTATTATGCGCATCGGATGGAGCCACCGAATTGCAGACACGGAGGTGCTCCGACGCAGTAGCATGTATGCAGTGGACTGCATAATTCTGCTGAGGAAACTCAGGCAGTCGGACCATATTCCCCGAATGGATTCGACCCAGATACCGAAACACCTGCTTTATGACCGAGTGCAGGGAAACCGCACGTGGGAAAACCGAAATTATGATACCAGGACATGATCAAAGTGAGCCTATCACGTTCTAACGTTGGCTGCAGGTAAAGGGAAGCGAAGGCGATTAATCGGCGTGCATGGCGCGAGCTGATCACGAAGGCAGTTGCCGAGGTACAAGAGAAAGCCCTCGTGCATGCAGAGAAGAAACGGCAAGTGCAGAAATGACAGGCGCCCATGGGAAGTACTCCATCGAGATCGAGCACATGGTGCTATAGCACGTGCAGTCGCGAATGCTTGAGTCAGGTAGGTTTAGTGAGCCACAAGCGATGCCAGTCGGTACCAGCATCGAAAGAAATACGAGTCCTGCTTAGAGCCTAGGCAGAACCGGCGCAGCGTTGGTAGGTACGCTGCACTCGATTTACTAACTGCGTGCTTGTGTTCTGGGTTGCTTCATTTGAGCTATATAGTTCGTTACATTGTCATAGTATATTTTCCTTACCTCATTTCAATGTGTACCTAGATAATCCAGTAAATTGTATATTTCGCAATGAGGCTGGACCTTACCGTGGTGCGATGGTTTGTGTGCCTCAGCGATCCATCGAGCTACGCTGGGTGGTGCTTTTGCACCTTCAGAGTCACTCGTACCAGATTGGTCAGTGGTTAGAGGCCAGACAAACAGCCTCCTGGTCCTCCAGCTGGAGGGTTGGAATTAGGGTGGCAACTTATTCTTCAAAACGGACTCCTTGTAGCCCAACGTCAAACCAGCTGCCTTGCGGTTAGGTTTTTGAACCAAGGGCTTTGATTGAGAACCCTGTCTAGGCCTGGGCAACCTGACAGTATCCTGCCCATGCAATACTATTAATCTTATTGCAAACAATTTCTTGATGTTCTGACCACCGCAGAAGATAATCAACGGTGCCCTATCTGCTGCATTGAGCAGGGTGGATATGGTTTTGGATGCTACTGCTCAAGCCTTCCCGTCTTCTTATTCCCCCTCTTACGCTTTTTCACTCTTACCGTCCCCTTCCAACCTCACTTATATCCCCCCAGTTTTCAACCCCCGAATCCTGGCCCTCCCCCAACAAGTTTTACTAGGCAATTACCTTCTAATTTCAACTCACATGTGAACGCGGAGCGTCACTCCTCTCCTGTCGACAAGCCCATGTCCAACCAAGCGGTCCAACCCAGTTCATCGGCTTCCATTTGGAGCCCTAGATCCTACTTCAGATTGGCATGCCTCAATGTTCGCACATTGATTCAGATCGGTCAACAGGCAGCACTTGCCCGAACATTGGAGACCCTCTCGATCGATATCTGCTGCTTATCAGAGACTCGCCTGCAAGACTCGAGCATTGGGCTCACTCTGCGATCTCCTTCAGGTGACGCAAGCAGTATTTTCTCATTGCGCCTATCCGGTGACGATGCAGCTTCGAGCACCGGCCAAGCTGGTGTTGGCATTGCCCTGAGTTTCCGGGGTGAGGCTGCTCTGGTTGATTTGATTCCAATCAGTAGCCGGATGTGTGCGGTCCGATTGGCTAGTTCCTTCAAAGCTTCGGAGTCGCGCAAGACTAATAGGTACCTATTCATCATCGCTGCCTATGCGCCCACAAACTGTAGCGATGATTCGGTAAAGAACGACACCTACCACCAGCTGACCCAGCTCCTTCGCCACAGAAGAAGCACGGACACAGTTGTGCTGGCGGGGGATTTGAACGCACAGGTTGGAAAGTTGTCCAATGATGAACTGCATCTGGGCGGTCAGCACGGTGTAGGGTCACGTAATGATAACGATGAGCGGTTACTTCATTTGTGTGAAGATGCTCGCTTATTTCTTGCGAGCACTAACTTCCGACACAGCACCCGCCGGAGAGTGACTTGGCGCCCACCAGCCTCGAACCAGCCTTGGACGCAGATCGATCACATTGCTATCAGTTACCGCTGGAGAGGCTGCATCCAGAATTGTCGCTCGATTTGGAGCAAATGGGTGGACACCAACCATGAACTTGTATGTGCTGACATGTGGATGCTTTTGGCGGACGCCCACGACGACGATGTGAGCGCATTGACACCAGCCAACTGACAAAGCCAGCTGTTCTGAATGCCTATCGAAGTACGCTGACATACGAGTTGAGTAAGCGCTCAATGGAGACAATTGATGGTCACTGGTCACATGTTCGCCAGACCACACTAGCAGCAGGCAAATCCTCATGTGGTATGTCTAATAGCCAACATGGACATTGGGTCTCGTGTCGGTCTCTGGAACTTATCGACGCTCGCCGGCATATCCCGGCTGGAAGTGAACACAATGAAACTCGCAAAGAGCTCCGGGCAAGACTCCGTGCTAGCTTGAAGAGACCGCGAATCTTGGAGGTCTGCTCGTGCGTCAGAGATGGAAGTGGCCGCTGCCCTTCGCAACCATCGCAAGTTATTCCGTCTGATACGGGAAACGGGCAACAGGAGACCTGGTGTTAGTGAAACAATTTGTGATGAGATTGGACAGCCTATCCACAATTTGTCAAAACGTTTGGAGCGTTGGGCTGAGCATTCTGAAAAGCAATTTAATAGGCTAGAATAGTTCGATTCGCCGGTCACTGATCACCCTGCTCTGTGGGCTGTCCAGTTGGATCCACCCTCTCGCTCAGAAGTCGAACGTGAGATCGGACTGTTGAAGTAGAACAAAACCGCAGGACCAGATGACCTTCATCCAGCCCTCTCCAAATTCGGATGCTCTGCTCTTGTTGATGTTTTACATGAATTACTAGTGAAACTGTGGGAGCAGGAGATTGTCCCAACCGACTGGTGCCGCTCCGTTATTGTTCCCATCTTCAAAGGCGGCTCGCGCTCGGAATGCGGCAACCATAGAGAAATTAGTCTGATCTCCATCGCCTCCAAATTACTCGCCTCCATAATCCTTCACATACTGACTGGCGCTCGTGCAAGCCAGATTCGTGAAGAGCAAGCCGGGTTTCGTCGTGGTCGTAGCTGCATCGACCACATATTCACTTTGCGTCAGTTGTTGGAGCACCGCCACACATATTGGCGTCCCACCGTAGTCGTGTTCCTTGACATCAAAGGTGCCTTCGATTCGGTAAATCAATATGCCCTTTGGAATTGTCTACTCAGGAAAGGTGTGCCCGAGAAATATGTGAATATTATCCGAGCATTATATGCGCGTAGCAAGGACAGAGTGAGGGCTTACGGCAAGCTGTCACCACCCTTCAATACCTCCAGCGGTGTGTGACAAGGATGCCCGCTGCCACCTTTCCTATTCAACTTCGCTATTGAGGAAATCATGGAGATGGCATTTACAGGACATGACTTGGAAGGTGTGGAGCTACTCTCAGGAGAACGACTTCTTGACTTGGAGTATGCAGACGACATTGCCCTCATCTGTGACAGATCCCAGACGTGCCAAGCCGCGCTGGACAGATTAGCACTGGTTGTCAATCGCTTCGGGCTTTGCTTTGCACCATTGAGGTGCAAAGCGTTTCTCCAAGATTGGCAGGGATCGCCTCCTGCGCTGACCCTTGGTGGGAATCAGCTAGAAGTCGTTCAGAAATTCAATTACCTTGGAAGTTGTATCAGCGCCCTTGGGATCGAAGACGAGATGACTAACCGTATAGCGAAAGCTCGAAGTGCTTTTGCTAACCTTCGCCACCTATGGCGGCGGCGCGACATTACTCTTCCCCTGAAGGGTAGAGTGTACAATGCAGCGGTACGCTCGACCTTACTGTACGGTCGCGAAACCTGGCCCCTAAGATCGGCGGACATAAAGAGGCTGGTTACGTTCGACCATCGGTGCCTTCGCAGTTTGGCTCACATCTGGTGGGAACACCGCGTGAATAACGAGCGTGTTAGACGCCTTGTTTACGGCCCAGGAAAAGGGAATGAACCGCTCAGCACCGTTATTTCCTGCACCAGACTCCGATGGCTGGGCCACGTGTTGCGCATGCCAGCCCACCGACTCCCGCGACGTGAGTTGTTTGCTCACTGGGGACGTGGGTGGAAAAAGAGGAGAGGTGGCCAAGCGATGACTTGGTCCAGAGGAATGAAGGCCCTCACTTCGGAGCTAGCCTCGGTTGGAGCGTCACGGCTCCCTGGTTGGGGTCCAAAAGACGATGAACACGTTTGGCTGGATACACTTGCTGACATTGTAAGGAGCCGACCTCAGTGGCGTTCCTGCTGTGAGTTTCTTTGTTCCTCCCCATCCCTTTTAGCCTTCCCTTCCATCTACGATCTCATTTCATAGGGTAAAACATAATAATTGTTTTTTGCCTAGTTGCTGGCTGGTAGCTTACCGGAACGATGCCTATACATTGCTGGTAGCTCAGCTCGCATGCAACTGTCGTATTTATTTTCCTTTATGTATTGTATGTATGTAGGTATTTCCTTTATGTATTGCGGTACAATAGCGGAGGTGTTTCACCACCTCTAGCTGACATGTATAATAATGATGATGATGATGATGATGATGAAAGATGGTTAACTTCGCTTATTTTTTCGTCTTCATACATATGTTTCTCGACCCCATTTTCTGCCATCCTGAATCTATAACGGCTAGTTTGATAATCCATTATTTCGTGGTGTTCGGCCCATAGCCTAGAGGTAACGAGCTTGACTGCTAATCTTGCGGCGTGCACCCGAACCCGCGCAGGTGTGGTCGTCCTCGCAGTATACTCAGCCCGCGTACGACTGGTAGTGGTCACACAGCAGCGAAGCGCCGTTACGGTGTGCAGCTGACACATTAGTATTATTATTATTATTATTATTATTAGTAGTAGTAGTAGTAGTAGTAGTAGTAGTAGTAGTGGAAGTAGTAGTGGTAGTAATTTCATACAGTAAGTTAGCGACATATCCGTACGGCGTATTCGATCTAGGTTATTCGAAATTTCATTTCATGCGATTGGCTGCTGCTTGACATCCCCGGTGTGGCTGCGCTTGATATGCATGTTGACAAGGTGCCTACCTGTCTGTTATGCACTACCTCGTCCATCTGGCTCCAGGACACAATTGGTCATCGCTGGAGGGGACGAGATGCACGGTCCTTGTGGCCGTGCTAGGGTCGAAGAGCGGTTCCATGCACTCAGTGTGGAGCGGACTACGGTCCAGTCACGGCCTTGTGTGCGCTTGATTCCCAAATACAGCGTGCTTGTCTTTGCCTGTGAAGGAGTGTGGGTCGGCTCCGTTGATGAAACTTGGCTCCCATCCACATGCCTTCCGGTCTTACTCCTTCGAGTTTATACTGGATATGAGGTGTGTGGTTGGAGCTGTAGGTGGTACAGCGGCAAGCCACCCATGGTCTGTCTGTAGGCGTAGGTGTCCTGTGGCTGGCCACAGTGACAGGCAAATCCGAAACCGGATGCCGCCAAGCAAATATATATATATATATATATATATATATATATATATATGCTATGATATACGAAGAGCAAGGTGGGTTCCTCTCTGGCCAGAGTTATATCGACCAGAATCTTACACTTAGCCAAATACTAGAGTCGTCAAACGTTCGGCCGACCAAAGACCGCTGTCTTTGTAGACATACGAGCCGTGTTTGACTGTTGACCGAGCTGCTCTCTGGGGCTCTTTTGACAAGGGGAGTGCCTGAGAAGTACGTCAACATCCTTCGAGCCATCTACTCTCGAACCTCCGGCCGAGTGCGGGGGTATGGCAAACCTTCGCCGCCATTTGGTATCACCAGTGGTGTGCCTTGGTTGGGGTCCGAAAGAAGATGAACACGTTTGGCTGGACACAATTGCTGATATGGCTAGGAGCCGACCTCAATGGCGTTCGTGCTGTGAGTTTCTTTGTCCCACCCCATCCCTCTTAGCCTACCCCTCCAACCACAATCTCATTATTTAGCCTTATATAATTTTTGCATAGTAATATTTTTATGGTGCACAGCAGCTGGCTGGTAGCTTACCGGAACGATGCCCATCCTTTACCGGTAGCTCAGCCAGCTTGCACCAGTTGAATTTGTTTTTTTCATTTGTTTCTATGTATTGCGGCACAGTAGCTGAGGTGTTCTCCACCTCTAACTAACGTGTATGATGATGGTTATGACCAGTGATGTGAGATAGGGCTGCTCTGCATCACCTCCCCTGTTCAATTTCGCTATTGATAACACTCTGGAGAGCACTCTGGAGCATCGCGGACCCAGCGGCGTTGAACTGCTTACCGGGCGCCGACTTCGCGATTTGGGATATGCAGACGACATGGCCGAAATTTGCGACTGCTCACATGCTGCTCAAAATATCCTGTGTAGCTTGGTGGTATCTGTCTCCTAGTCTGAAATGACATACGACCCTTCGAATTGTAAGGTCCTCATAGAGAACTGGCCAGGATCTGCTCCAACACTTACCCTTTCAGGTCAATCTCTGGAACTGGAAGAAAAGTTTGTTTGCCTCGGAAGCTATATCAGCGCGAATGGTTTAACGAATGAGGTCTCCTTGCGAGTCTCTAAGGCCTGGGTTGCGTTTGCTAACCTCCGCCATCTCTGGCCTCACCGCGACCTGAGTATAACCTTGTAGAGTCGAGTCTGCAATGCTACGGTGACAGCGGTACTGCTCGACGGTTGCGAGACAGCCTGTTCGCACAAAGGACGTTCAGAGGCCATCTGCCTTTAATCACCGCTGCCTTCGGAGCATTGCTGGCGTGCAGTGGCTACACAACATTAGTAATGAGGACGTTCGCCGAAGACTTTTCAAATCAGACAGACTTTGCCGGCCGATGAGCCATATAATTTCATCCCATAGGCTTCGGTGGCTTGGGCACGTGCTTCGCATGTCTATTGAGCGTTTCCCTCACCGTGCACTCTGCGCGCACAGAAGTCGGTTGGAAGCGAAGACAAGGTGGTCAGCGAATGACTTGGACTAAAAGTATAAAGGCGTTGACTTCACATTTGGCCGCGGTCCGGAGCTCTCGAATCCCCGGTTGGGGGCCCAAAGACCATGAACACACTTGGCTGGAAACCGAATCGGACATGTCAAGAAAATGTGAGCAGTAGCAAAAATGTTATGAGACTCTGCCCCTATGACTCCAGTTTTGAACTCCCTTACCCAATCTATTTCCATATTGTTGTTGTTTCCCATATATATATATATATATATATATATATATATATATATATATATATATATATATATATCGTCGCAGCGAGACTGGACATAAACGTGGTGCGACGGTTTGCGTACCTCATTGACCCATTGAGCTATACTGGGTGATGCCTCCGAGCATCTTGAGAGCTACTCTTACCAGGTTGGTCAATGGTGAGAGGTCAGACAAACTCAGTCTCCTGGTCCTCCAGGTTGGGGGTTTGAAATGGGATGGCGTCCATTTCTGTAAAACTAAATCACTGCCATCCCGCTGCCTTGCGGACAGGCTTTCGAGCCAAAGGCTTTGGATGAGGACCCTAATCGTCCTCCTGTCTAGGTCTGGGCGTCCTGGCAGTATCTCAGCCCACATACAACCATGACATTTTCTTCAAACATAAACTTCATCCATTCATCGGCCGTCGCGCAGATTATCAAGGGTCGCCTTATCTGCTGCATACAGCAGGGCGGATAAGCGAAAACATGCTACTGCTGGCGCCTCCCTTCTTTCGTTTCCACTTTTTCTCTTACTCCCATCCCGACCCCCATTACTAACCCTCCTTCTATAATTCACAGCTTAATTGACAGCAACCGAAGTGCTACTGGAGTAGTACCATCTGCAGCCACCATCCCACAGCACCTATCGGACGCCTATCGGCAAAAGCCCCTTATATGGCCACGCTGTCCCGTTTCCATGGCGACATTCAACGTCCGCACTTTAAGACAAACAGATCAGCAGGCTGCACTCGCACGCACCTTGGACACACTGGGTATTGATGTGTGTTGTGTGTCCGAAACTAGGATTAATGACCCTAACGGGATTATTGAATTGACTGCACCCGGCTTCTCCTCTCGTTATTGGTTGCACGCATCTGGAGACGCCGATGCGGCACTCACGGGTCAAGCTGGTGTAGGTATCATTCTCAGCTCCAAGGCTGAGCCATCGTTGGTTGATTGGATTCCGGTGAACAGCCGTTTATGGGCTGCCCGTTTGACGACATCAGCTAAAGTGAATTCGCGAAGTAGTGCAAAACGCTGTTTGTTTGTGGTTTCCGCGTATGCTCCCATCGACTGCAGTTCTAATGCAGTCAAGGACACATTCTATCACGAACTGAGCGCGCTACTACGCAGTGCTACTAGTTCAGATATTATAGTACTTGCAGGGGATATGAACGCACAAGTAGGGCGCCTGAGCTCTCCAGAAGCTCAGCTGGGTGGTAGTTATGGACATAACTCCGAACGGACTGACAACGGCGAGCGTCTGCTGCAACTGTGTGCGGAGCACCAGTTGTTTCTTAGTATCACTGCTTTTAGACACAGTGGGCGCCGAAGTGCCACTTGGCGTCCACCTGTAGCTCGCCAGCGATGGACCCAAATTGACCACATAGCCATAAGTTACAGGTGGCGCGGTTCCATTCTGGATTGCCGCTCGTGCTGGAGTACCTGTGTCGACTCTGACCATGCCTTGGTGCGCTGTCGTTTCTCCATGAACTTTACCGGAAGGCGCACAAAGCGTCTCCCCCGATTGGCAACGGAGAAATTGTCTCAGTCCTCGGTAAGGCAAGCCTATCAAGAAGCACTGTATACCGAACTCTCGCTGTCTTGTCCTAATGACACTGAGCTTCAGTGGAATAGGATCTCGGCCGCCATGCACGACGCAGGAGCATCTGCTTGTGGCACTATCCATCGTCACCGCACCAGTCACTGGATATCCGAGAGGTCCGTGAACCTGTTGGAAGCTAGAAGACACCTCCCGGCTAGTTGTGAACACAATTTGACCATACGAGCTATTAGGCGTGAACTAAAGCGGAGCCTACGTGCTGACAAGGAAGCCTGGTGGACCAGTCGGGCTCAAGAAATGGAGGAGACAGGACCAGTAGGCAATTACCGGAAGCTCTTCCAGCTAATCCGCACCACTGGTCCCAGAAAACCAGGCGTCGGTGAGACAATCAGAGACAGCGCGGGTGCGCTGATACACAATAAGGAGCGCCGAATGGCTCGTTGGGCTGAACACTTTCAAGATCAGTTCAGCTGGCTCCCTGCTCCCGGACCTCTGCCTTCTCAGGTGATGCAGTACGAGCCATGGACGGTTAGTTTAGAGCCTCCGTCGGAGGCCGAGGTCCGAAACGCGATCACAGCCCTCAATCGTTTTCGTGCCGCTGGCCCGGATTCCCTCCCATCTGCACTATTTAAAGATGGAGGTGAGGTCTTCTGCAGGGCACTGACCTCCTTATTCAAATGTATCTGGTAGGAAGAGAGTGTGCCGGCTAATTGGAGCGAATCGATTATAGTGGCAATATACAAAAAGGGCAGTCGCACAGACTATTCTAACCACAGGGGTATTAGCCTAACGTCAGTTGTGACAAAATTACTGGCCTCGATTCTCGTTCGTTGCCTCACTGCAGAACGGGAATCTCGGATTAGGGAAGAGCAGACCGGTATTCGCCCAGGATCTGGCTGTATAGACAATATATTCACTTTGCGGCAGGTGCTAGAGCAGCGCCACGCATACCGCAGACCGACAACAGCTATGTTCCTCGATTTCAAGAGTGCATTCGAATCAGTCGATCGATCGATGCTGTTCGAATTACTTGCGCGGAAAGGTGTTCCCTCGAAATATGTGAACATCCTTCGTGCTCTATACTCGAACACTACAGGCCGCGTCAGGGTCTATGGTGTCCTATCGAATAGCTTTTCGACTACAAGTGGCGTTCGTCAGGGTTGTCCGATTTCCCCATTTTTGTTCAATTTCGTCGTAGATTCTATCATGGAGTGTTCGATTGCGGAATCTCACGATGTAGGCGTTGAAGTGCTGCCTGGTGAAAGGTTTGTTGATCTAGATTATGCGGACGATATCGTCTTGCTTTTCGACAATGTTGGGGCGGCACAATCAACCCTGAATAGCCTGTCCAGAGTGATCCCGTTATTTGGTATGCACTTCGCACTTTCAAAGTGCAAAGTGTTACTGCAGGACCACCAGCCACTTGATGACCCCTTGACGCTTGCTAACGAGGAACTCGAGGTGGTTGATCAATTCACTTATCTTGGCAGCTGCATCAGCAATGATGGGCGCATAGAAACTGACGTGAGCTCACGCATTGCAAAAGCCAGAGCTGCCTTCTTGAACGTGCGGCATCTTTGGCGACAGAAGGGAGTTTCCCTCCGTCTGAAAGGCCGTGTATACAAGGCCACAGTGAGGGCCATTCTGCTCTATGGTAGTGAAACTTAGCCCCTTCGGTCTGAAGATCTGAGGCGCCTTCAAGTCTTTGATCATCGTTGTCTGCGAAGCATTGCTGGAGTCGGATGGCACCAGCGTGTCCGCAACGATGATGTGCGTAGGCGAGTACTAGGTGGTGATAATCATGCTAGCTCCCTAGAACAACAGATAGCACTGAATAAGTTGCGTTGGCTCGGGCACGTGCTACGCATGCCTGGTCACCGCTTACCTCAGAGGGCCTTGTTCAGTCTGCCAGATGTAGGGTGGCGCAAGGCTCGAGGTGGACAGAAGTTGACTTGGCAGCGGCAAATGAAGCCACTGACGACTAAACTGGGTGCCTTTGGTCCGTCTCACCTTCCGGGCTGGAGTCCACGTGACTCGCCTTGTGCTTGGCTTGAGAATTTACAGGACATGGCTCGCAGTAGACACCAGTGGCGCGTCTGCTGCCGTCTCCTAGTCGGATTGCCTGTTTAAAGTGTGTTTGGTGCTGAGTTATCCGCTGGGTAATGGCTGATTATGACGCGGAGCAGTAAAAGCCGCAAGGAAGCTGTCTCGCCGATGCCGCCTTATCTTTGCACGATAGCCAGCTGTTTGTGACGGCATGTTGTCTACACAAGGTGTAGGCGCCTTGACCCTGAATGTTTGCTTAGGGCATTAAGGTTTTCAGGTAAGTCCCCCTTCTCTCCCTCTTCTTCTTCTTCTTTATTTCATAGGTCCTCATGGTTGTATGGCAGCGAAGCATCAGTTCAAATGACTGATGTACTGCTGTTGATGATATATATATATATATATATATATACAGATATATATATATATATATATATATATATATATATATATATATATATATATATATATATATATATATATATAACCAACGGTGCACTAACTGCTGCACCGAGCAGGGAGATAGGGGTTCGGATCCTACTGCTTAAACTTCCCCGTCTTTTGATTTCCCCGCATATGCTCTTACATTATTATCATTACGATCCAACTTTACTTTTGTCCCCCCCCCCTCCGTTGTTGACCCCACAATTCTTGGCACCCCACCATGCATTGATGGGTGTTTATCTTCTAGTTTCAAGTCACATGACAACGCGGAGTGTCACCCTTGCGCATGACTAACCAAGCGGTCAAACCCAGTTCATCAGACTTTATCTAAAGCTCCCGATCCGCCCTCAGATTATCATGTTGCAACGTACGCACATCGTTACAGATTGGTTGATACGGAGCAGTTGCCCGGACATTACAGAAACACGCGATCGATTTCTGCTACCAATCGGAAACCCGTTTACAAGACCCAAGCTCTGTTCTCACTATGCGATCCACTTAAGGTAACCCTAACAGTGGTTTCTCCCTGTGTCAATCCGGAGACGGTGCAGCTTCAAGTACCGCCCAAGGCAGTGTTGGTTTTGCTCCGAGTCCCCTGGCTGAACCTGCTCTGGTTGGTTGGATCCCAATCAATAGCCGGATATGTGCGGCCCGACTGACTGGATCGTTCATAACTTCGAAGTGGAGCGGGTCTAATAGGTGTCTATTCGTCACCATTGTTTACACCCCCACAAAATGTAGGGATGACTCGGTAAAAGACAATTTCTATCGTCAAATGAAGAAGCGCCTTTGCCACAGAAGAAGCACGGACACTGTAGTGTTAGCTGCGTATCTGAACGCTCAAGTTGGTAAACGGTATACTGAGGAGCTGCGTCTGGGCGATCAACATCGCGCAGCTTCCCGTAATGATAACGGCGAGCGGTTACTTCAATTGTGTCAAAATGTTCGCTGATTTGTTGGGGGCACCAACTTTCGACCCAGCATGTTCACCATGCCTTACTTGAAGGAAGAAAATCATCATTAGTTAAAACAACTCGCCAACATGGACATTGGGTCTCCACACAGCCTCTGGAACTTATCGATGCTCGCCGGCATAGTCAGACTGGAAGCGAACACAATTAAACTCGCAAAAAACCTCCGGGTTAAACTCCGTGCTAGCCTAAAGAAAGATCGCGAATTCTGGTGGTTTCATCGTGCGTCAGAGATGGAAGTAGCCGATGCCCTTGATAACTATCGAAAGTTATTCCGGCTGAAACGGGAAACGGGCAGCAGGAGACCTGGTGTTGGTGAAGCTATACGTGACGAGAGTAGACAGCCTATCCACAACTTGTCAAAACACTTGGAGCGGTGGACTGAGCACGTTAAAAGGCAATGTAATCGGTCGGAATTGTTAGATTTCTCGACGGCCACTGATCGCCCCGCTCCGTGGGCTATCCCTTGGGATCCACAATCTCGCTCATAAATGGAACATGAAATCGGACTGTTGAAGTTGTATGAAACCGCGGGACCAGATGATCCTCCCCCAGCCCTTTTCAAATTTGGAGTCCTGTTCTTGGTTATGATTTAAACGAATTAGTAGTATAACTGTAGAAGCAGAAAACTGTTCTAACCGACTGCAGCCGCTCCGATCTTCGAAGGAGGCTCGCGTTCGGAATGCGGCAACCATAGAGAAATCAGCCTGATCTCCATCGCCTCCAAATTGCCTGTCTCTGTCATCCTTCACAGACTCACTGACACTCGTGAAAGCCATATTCGTGAAGAGCAAGCCGGGTATCATCGTGGTCTGGGATGCATCTACCACATATTCACATTACGTCAGTTGTCAGAGCACCGTCACATATATTAGCAGCAAACCGTTGTCATGTTCCTCGACATCAAAGGTGAATTCGTTTCGGTGGATAGACATGCACTTTGGAACTGTCTACTCAGAAAAGGTGTACCTGAGAAATATTGAAATATTATCCGAGCATTATACGCGCGTAGCTCAGGCAGAGTGAGAGCTTACGTCAAGCTTTCCTCGCCATTCAAGATCTATGGGAGTGTGAGACAAGGATGCCCGCTGTCACCTTTCCCCTTCAACTTCGCTATTGACGAAGTAATGGAAATCGCGTTCACAGGACATGACTTAGAAGGTGCGTAGCTGCTCCCAGGAAGACGACTTCTTGACTTGGAATATGCTGACAATATTGCCCCCATCTGTGAGAGCTCCCAGACGTGCCAAGCTGCACTGAACAGATTAGCGCTGGCTCTGCACCCTCGAAGTGCAAAGTATGCCTCCAAGATTGGCCTGGACCGCCTCTTTGGCTGACCCTTGATAGGGATCGGCTAGAAGTCGTTCAAAAATTCAACTACGTGTGAAGTTGTATCAGTGCCCGTGGGATTGAGGATGAGATCATGAATAATATAGCAAAAGCTCGAGGCGCTTTTGCTAACCTTCGCCACCTATGACGCGGGCGCGACATCACTCTCGCCTCGAAGGGTAGAATGTACAGTGCAGCGGTACGTTCGACTATACTGTAGGGTTGTGAAACCTCGCCCCTTAGATCAGCGGACATAAAGAGACTAGTTACGTTCGATCACCAGTGCCTTCGCAATATACCTCATATCTGGTGGGGACACCGCGTAAGCAACGAGCGTGTTCGACGCCTTGTTTAAGGCACAGAAAAAGGAAATAAACCGCTCAGCACCGTCATTTCACGCACCAGGCTCCGATGGCTCGGCCACGTGTTACGCATGCAAGCCCACCGACTCCCTCGACGTGCGTTGTTGGTGCGCCCGGAGTGTGGATGGACGAAGAGGACGGATGGCCAAGCGATGACTTGGTCGAGAGGAATGAAGGCCCTCACTTTGAAGCTGACCTCAGTTGGAGCGTTTCGGCTCCCTGGTTGGGGTCCGAAAACCGATGAACACACGTTTGGCTGGATACACTTTTTGATATGGCTAGGAGCCGACCTCAGTGGCGTTCGTGCTGTAAGATTCTTTGTCCCACCCCATCCCTCTTAGCCTCCCCTCCAAACATGATCTCACTATTTAGCCTAATATGATTTTGCATAATGAATATTTTTTGCAGCATAGTAGACGGCTGGTAGCTTACCGGAACGATGTCCATCCGTTAACGGGAGCTCAGCTGACTTGCACCTCTTGCATTTTCTGCTTTTTTCTTTAATGTACTGCGGCACAGTAGCTGAGGTGTTTCCCACTTCTAGCTAACGTGTATAATGATGACGAGGATTCGCCCAACTGGTTAGTTGACGCAGATAAGAATGGATCAACCGTTTAGCTTTCTTAGCTACTGTCTCACTAACTGATAGCATTCGTGGACCCGTGTACTGGAGGAGTTACAACAGCACTCGGCTGTTCCCAATAGCACTGGCTTTCTCCATCTCTCAGACCCTTGCCATCACGGCCGATTCGGTGACTCCCTATTAGTCTTCGTTTCAGAGCGTTACGGACACGCTGAAAATCAGTATAGTTCAGTTTAGCTGATCAAGCATGATCCGAGCAAGTGGGGTGGATCCAGTTGCCACGACTCCTAACATAACAATAACAACAAAGAAGACCAGTAGGATAGTGGGGTACAAACGAAAGGTAGAAAATGGAAGCAAAAAGGAAATACGTTAAACCAAGAAGAATGGAACGATACTTAACAACCAGATGAAAGAAGCCGCATGCAGGAACGACAGAGACTGCGTGACTGCGGCAGATCTGATATCGTGTCCTACCATTGGCGTGGACCGTCCCGACGCACTCACTCTGGAAGACGGCACGCACCAGCCGGACCAAGCCTCACAGTCAATTTCTTCAAGCTTCTATGCCACGTCACAAACTGGCCACCTCGCGGTTTCACCAAAGTTGGTGTGGTCACGGCCTATAATGAACGCCGAGGAAGCCGATCAACGGGCATACGGAGGACATAACCTAGCCAACGCAAGCGATTAAGATTTATAAAATATCCGAGAGAGGCACCAAAAGGCTTCGTGCCAAAAACCAACTGGCGGACCTCAGCATTGCTCACACAATGTTCCCACCTAAGATGAGCAATACTACGCAAGCACCGGTGGTCAAACGTGGCCAAGCGTTTAATGCCTTCAATTAAAACTGCACCGGACTCTGATCCATACAGTAACACAGAAATTACAGCAGCGTTATACGCCCTATCTTGCACTGACAAGCTGATATTCAGCAGTCTTCAAAGCTGAAATTCAGTGCCTAGGGGAATTTGCTTCTCAGTCTCGATCAAACTGATCGATGCCCCAGTGAGCCATTCACAATTCAGACGCCTCAAGCTGGGCGTACAGCAGGCACAAAGGCATTCATTATGAAACACTTCGGACGATTCCCATCAGTAATAAACTAATCAACCTCATTTATCACTGAAAATTGGTGGGCCACTTCGACATGAGAGTTGAAATGCGGATTGGAAATTTAAGTACTTAGAAAGATACCGAGAATTTATTCCAGGATACCGAGCAGTCAGGCGCGCCGTTGAATCACTACCAACAGCATTACATCAGTCATTTGAACTGATGCTTCGCTACGATGCAAAAATAAAGACCTAAGGAACGAAGAACAATGAGAAGGAGAGAAGGGAGACCTACGGTGAAAACTTCAATGCACTAAACAAACACTCGGGGTCAAGGCGCCTACACTATCAACAACATACCATCGCAAACAGCTGACTATCGTGCAAACATTAGCCGGCATCGGCGAGACAGCTTCCTCGCGGCTTTCACTGCTCCGCGTCATAGTCAGCCATTACATCGCAGATAACTCAACAACACACACTTCAAATAGGTAGTCCGGCTAAGAGGCGATAGCAGACGCGCCCCTGCTGTCGCATGCGAGCCACAACCCTAAATGTCTCAAGCCAAGCGCAAAGCGGCACCCGTGGACTCCAGCCTCGAAGGCAAAACGGACCGACGGCACCAAGTTTGGTCGTCAGTGACTTCTTTTCCCACTGCCTAGTCAATTTTTGTACAATTCGAGCCTTGCGTATCCCTACATCTGGAAAACAAAACAAGGTCCTCCTCGGGAAGCAGTCACCGGGAATACGTAGTACGTGCCCAAGCCAATGCAACTTATTCAGTGATATCTGTTGTTCTAAGGAATTTGCTTGGGTACAATTGCCTAGCACTCGCTTACGCACATAATCGTTGCGGACACGCTGGTTCCACCCGACACCAGCAATGGTACGCAAACAACGATGAGCAGAAACTCGCAGTCGCCTAAGGTCCTCAGATCGGAGGGGCCAGGTCTCACTCACATATAGCAGAACGGCCCTCGCTGTGGCCTTGAATACACGACCTTCCAAACGGAGAGTATCTCCCTTCTGTCGCCAAAAATGTAGCAGATACAAAAAGCAGTTCGGGCTTTTCCCATGGGTGGACTCACTTCAGCTCTTATATGTCTGTCGTTGCCGATACAGCTGCGAAGATGGGTGAAGTGATAAAATACCTCGAGTTCCTCCCCATCAAGGGTCAAGGAGTCGACAAGTGGTTGGTGGTCCCGTAGCAACACTGCATTTCGTAGGCGCGAAGCGCACAGCAAATAACGGGACCACTCTAGAGAATCTATTCAGGGTTAAAATGCAAGACGATCTCAACCGTGTAATCAAGCTCAACTAGCTTTTCACCAGGCAGTACCTCAACGCCCGCATCGTGACAATCCGGAAGGGAACACTCCATGATGCAGTCCAGAAGGAAATGGAACGAAACAGGGGGAAACGGACAACGCTGACGAACGCCACTAGTTGTTGAAAAGGCACCCAAGAGGTTACCGCAGATCGTAATGCGGACTATTGTGTATGAGCACCCAGCACGTAAAATGTTCACATATATCAAGAGAACAACTGTTCGTGCATTTCGAACAGATTGCATCGATCGGCTGAATCGAATGCGCTCTTAAAATCAATGAACACAGCTATTATCGGTATAGGGTATGCTTAGCGCAGTTCCAGCACCGGCCACAGACTAAATATGTGATCTTTAAAGGCACGTCAGAAACAAAAACACGCCAGCGCCTCCCTAATCCGGGATCCCCGTTCCACAGCGAGGCGACGAACGAGAATTGAGGCTACATTGCGTCCTGGAAAGGTCTACCGATTGTGATGGACCCACCGTAAATTGCCGCACATTGCGCGCATTGAGAAAACCCAAAGGAATTCTAACGTTAGTCCGCATATCCAGTCGGATCTCACACGATGTACCGACGCACACAATCGCGGTTCTGTCTATCACAAATTCCTCGATACTGCATGTTTCTCCGCAACGAGGCGCAGACTATCCACATGCGAACGACTGCTACATCCTGGCCTGTGTTTACAGTCAAACGTTTCGTGGAAAGCTGGATGCCTGTGGGCTCTGTACTGGCCGGTGTTTAGCCGTAGCACTGAAGTAACCGTTACCTACAAGGTCTACTGTGGTAAAAACTGGATATCGCATTGGCTGACGAACGTACACGTGATGCACAACTGTCGCACACCAGAGCAATAAGTTTTCGAAGTGCCCGTATTTGTATCAAAGGTAATGTTAAAACACAGTTATGGTGGGCACGCCGGTAGACTGAAAACATGCTTCCAAAAAACCACTGTAGGAAAAAAGGCAGCACTTCAAACTAGGCCTTTCACCTTAGGAATAATAACGACTTGGTAGAGGGGTAGTCTCTAGGTCTTCGCATTTTGCTTTCCTGTTAAGTGAACCAAGTTCTACCTAGAATTCCTCTTTCCCAAATAACCTATGATACTTAAAGATTACCCGATTGTTTCAGTTCAGTTCAGCGCAGTTGATAAACCATGATCCGGGCACCAAAGTGCAGTGGATGCAGTTGAAACGACTCGCGTCGCCAGACTGGTAATAAGGAATAATGATAAGTAAATGCGGTTATACTTAAATATGGTATTAGCGGAATTGAAGCAAGAACGAGGTGCATGAAGCTAATCATTGAAGTATGAACAGTTAAACGCGAGAGAGCGAATACAGGGCGGCACTGACTTCGACAAGGCACCACATCCTATAGTGTCTCTAACCATTGGTTTGGACTACATCTAGGCCCCCAAGTCACGAAGACAGCAAGTACCTGACTGACCAATCATGCCCCTATGCCACGTCATCGATTGAACACCTCGTGGTTTCGCCCAACTTGGTGCAACGAGGGCGTATAATGCTCGTCGAGGAAGGCGGTTTACTAGTGTACGAAGTATATGACCTAACTAACGTTAGCGATTTAATTTCAACAGACACTGAAATGAGGTTTTAGAGGGTTTCTTGCCAAAGACCAACTGGCAAACCTCAGCATTCCTCACCCTGTGTTCCGGCCATATCGAATCCCGGAAATAGGGAGCTGACAAAAGAACTGTCTCCACCTTGTCTGCAGACCGAAGGGCTACTTGAGATTGTCTTGGTTACCCATAGAGAGCTGAGTTAGCGTGGCGGACAATTAGAACCAATCTGGCCGGTTTAAGCGGGATTCATATTTCCTGACACATATGTTCCCACTGTTTCAGATCGTCCGATAACTGGCCCATGACTGAGCTTGCTTTCGACTCAGACATATTAAAACATATTAACTTTAGCGAGTTATGCTGCTTTATGATGTTCACAATTATAAAGTAGGGTGTGATTTCTTTCCCTGGCAGTGTGTTACTCTGCGTTCTCTGTGTTGCAGTAGCTTTTGTGCTATTGTTAGCGATCTTCGAGGCGGTTACCGATGTGGCCATCCGCTAACGTTTGCCTTTTTGCGCAGCGACAATAGACATGTGTGTTGTCAGGCTTTCATCGGCGGCGGATTAGCGTGCATGCAATGGTTCAGTGTGCGACACAGTTTCACTTCTGGGAACAACTGTTGTAGCCACGGTTGGGGTAACGGCGATAGGCTGGACGCGATCATACACCAGGTTGTTGAAGTACCTGCTTGACCAAGTCTCTCGGTCATCTGGGTATCCACTTACAAACGTAGACATGACGGAGCAAAATATGAATCACTGAAGTTGCATAGACTAGGTGCATTGACACGGATCGGTAAACTGCATGGTACCCAAATGGACGCTTCTGCTACAAGCAAGAAGCTCCGTATACATTTGCACCATGACCTATAATTAATCTGTCTATAAAAGGCGTATCGGAAACCCCAATAATCTCTCCGATGTGGAATTCTAGAACATTTGCACCAACGGCG